>JANUYF010000003.1:99058050-99195550 GCA_026167975.1 Phrynosoma blainvillii
GACAGGGATTCACTACCTAACAACCATGGATACATAGCAATATAATGCATAGAGGATTACAAACATCATGTTCATTGGAGCCAATACAATGGCTCACATCATGTTAGTGACATACACAATAATAGAATCATAGAGTTAGAAGAGACCTCAAGGGTCATCAAGTCCAACCCCCTGCCATGCAGAAATACACAATCAATGCTCCCCTGACAGATGCTCCCCATCCAGCCTCTGCTTAAAAACCTTCCAAGAAGGAGACTCCAAAACCCACTGAGGGAGAATCTTCCATTGTTGAACAGCTCTTTCTGTCAGGAAATTCTTTCTAATGTTGAGGTGGAATCTCTTTTCTGTTGTTTGAATCCATTGCTCCTGGTCCTATTCTTTGGAGCTGCAGAAAACAAACTTGCTTCAGTATGACATCTCTTCAAATATTTAAACAGGGCTATCATATCACCTCTTAACCTTTTCTTCTCCCAGCTAAACATATCCTGCTCCCTAAGTTGCTCCTCATAGGGCATGGTTTCCAGACCACAAGCATACGTCTGTCTCCCTGTCTGTAATTTTTGGTTGCTAATGAAATTGGAATTCTCTTTCTTCCTCCCACTTCAGTGTCCAAAGCCACCACCATCAGACTTACCATTGTATTGTGATAACCTCTGTCATTCCATTTCCTTGCTGTCAGAGAGCAGGAGGGATTAGATAATCATCTGGCCATGTTTCCATAGCCAGATGCAGACCAATGACATTATCTGTTGAGATCTCCATAGGTCCTGAATAGATCTCTCATCTGCATCTGGCTGTGGGGACATAGCCAAATACTTCCCTAATTCCCCCTCTATTTCCACTAAAGGTGGATGGTGTTGGAGGAGATTGAGCTATCATATCACAAAAGTGGGGCCTGATGGTGGTGACAGGGGAACTGTTGTGGAGTTCTGTATGTAGAATTCTTGCTCTATGCCCGACTATGTGGTATTTCTCCTACAGTATATTTGTCTATGTTCACTTTTTTTTTCCTCATTAGTCATTGTAGTGGTTCTGGAGCTGAAGAAGAAGATGATTACACATCATAAAGCCATTTGTGGTGGTATTTATGGAGCTGGTAAACCTGTTTCTTTGTTTAATAGACTAGTGCTTACTGAATTCTTGGATGCCTTCATTAAAAGATTAGCTGTTTATATGATGTTGTGATCCCTGCTGTTCAAAATAGAAAACCAACTAGTGGATGAGCCATTTCAAAGTACAGTAATTATTGATATAAATATTCTTTGAACCCTCCCCCCTGAGCTTAGATGGACAAAAGGACCTATTAATGGTAGGGGCCCTGGTGGTAATATGGCCACTTGAGTATTATAGTCATGATTGTGCTCATGTTAAGTAATCTCTTGGCTAATGATTTAAAAATATTAACAAAATTTGTTATTATTAGTGTGAGGAAATAATATTAATATATGAAGAAAGGAAAATAATAGAAGCAGTAGGAACAACTTGAAAGTTATTGAAAACACTTTGACCACCCTTTGGCCTGCATAGATAGCATTCACTATCTATGTTTCACAGAGTGATAATTAGGAAGTTGTCCATATTATAGGATCTTATCCTTTGATATAATACAAAATTTTGCTTGAGTATTAAAAACAAGTATATTTACAAGTGCTTCGCACAACTCAAGTTTCCTAAAGATCTACAAGACAAAATTGTATCATTTAAAAAGACTGTGCACATTTTTACTTTCCTGTTTGTGTATCTATTAGGAATTTTGTAAACAATGTTTTTTTCAATGCAGCAAGACACATGTACCAAAAGTAATGCCCGATGGTTTGTTTTAATGTTGTAAACACTCTCTGACTACACACACACCATATGCAAAGCAGACCATCATTGTAATAACATACTCCTTCCATCCTGTAGATTTTCTAGGGATTATTCTTACACTAAGACCACCACAGGTGTTTGATGATAAGATCTCTTTGTGGTGAAGTTGAAATTCAGAATTCCCCATGGTTTACTTCTCATTGAGATGGTAAAAAACATATGCATGCAGGATGGGCTCATGTGACAGAGGGTTCCTCCAAAATCCCCCTCACAAGAAATTAAATGTCACTGGGAAAGATTTTAAAAGTAATTTGTTCTAATTATTCATTATTTAAAAAAGTAATATTTGCTCTTAACTCATTGTGGTGTGGTGCTAATATCTCAACTCTCTGTATTACATTCTTTGCTCCTATTATTTTGAAAGAAAGACCTGTAGGATTAATTTGAATGACATAACAAATTCCTGTCAAAATTGATTTATAAATAACAAATAATGTTTAAAGTAATTGTAAAGTGCTTTCATTACTATATGTTACATTACTTTGGAAATATAACTTCACTATATTCTTGTTTCCCAGAACATAACTTGTTACAGGTAACTGTGAGGTATTTGTAACATTACTTTCAAATTCTGAATCTGAAATGTCACTAACTGCTATGTGGGCTAGAATTAGATTTAAATGACACTGTAATGATGATCAAAGATACACAATAGTGTTTGTTTATTCTCAAGTAAGTTCTGATTATCCCAAATGCCTATCCCAGACAGCTTTTTAATCACTATACACAGTAGTGAATAACTCCCCATCCATTGGGTTCCCCCCCTGTTTTTTTAATATAAAATCTAATTATATAGCCTCATCTAAAAGAGAAACTTCTCATGGATCCACCAGTTTGTAGGAAAGGAGACTAGAAATATAAAACCATGCTGTAAATTGACATTTTTGGATTAACCCTGGTGACCTTTTTGGACCTGTGAAAATTATTATTTTGTCAGCAAATCTTTATGCAACAATAGTAGGTGCACCTTGTGGACAACTTTTTTTTTTTTTAAAGAAGCATTGCACCATTTGTGCTGTCATCTCTGGAACTGATGCTTTTTGCAGCTCTACTGAAGTGGTGCAAAGAGAATTGCTCTCTCTTGATTTTTCTTCAGCCTGAAACATCTGGTAAATGGGTACAAGCCCTTCCCCTTGAGTGTATATGCTTAAATTTGTGGTTCCTTTGACTGCACTTCTCAGTTGTGCTAAATGTGATGCATCAGGCACCCATTATCGTGTGTATAGTTGTGGCATTTTAGTCGCTGTGTACTGGAATGGCAAAACTTCCAAAGCTTTGTGCTATGATTTTAGTCTCACTAAATCTCATATTGGACTATGGTTTCCAGATCTCAAGGCCTGGCCCTGAATCTCTGTGTTGTATGCTGTTTCTTCAAGAGGCAAGCCAGGAAGGCTTCAATGGACCTTGTGGGAACAACAAAAAAGAATGGTTTTAGTTTGTGAGCAGAAGCTGATGGAAGCTGATGGGGCCTATATAACTTCCTCAGGGACAAGGGCAATCCTGAGCCTGTATGGTTGTAATAGCAATTGAGGAAAACTTGTTCACTTAAGTAGTTGTGTTTCTCCAAGTTCGAGATTATCTTGTCTTACAAGAGATTTTAAAGAAATGACTGTTAGTGAAGACATTTCTGTATGGCACTGTTTCCCATATTCAAAGCTGTGTGCCTTTGTTTAACTCCCTTCGTCTCTCCACTTTTTGGCTGGTTTGGAAATGAAACCATATCTGATTTAAATCACATATCTACTTTTTGTTGCTTGGGCTGACAGCTTCCCCCCCCCCCAAGATTCTATAACCCTTCATCCTGGACCCCAATCCAGGACAGTATGCACTATTCCAGTTCACAAAATTGGACAAACACAGCAGATTGCTTCCATAGAGTAACTTATACATGCAGAAGACATCAACAGGATTCTGGACCAAATCTGCAAATTGCTTCTGAAATTTTTGCTAAGACCTAGGTTCATTTTTGGAGGAAAGGGGAGGACCTTTCTGTTCCTTGGGACAATGTTGAATCTATCTGAATCTGCTGAATTTGGCTCAGGCTTTATCTGACTCCAAACTGCCATTTGAGCCTGCTGGTGCTTCTTTTCACTACATAGGAACCCATCACCATCCAGTAAATATTTCTGTATTCCATGACCTTTGCATACTTCCTATCATGAAAGAAAGTGAGAACCTTCACATATTCCCTATACCATTTTTCTCTTTAGTGGACATTAGCAGATGTGCTTCCAGCAGACTGCATGAGCATAAACAGGCTTTTAGACTGACAAGTGCATGAACCCAAGCCCCTCCTGGTGACTTTGCCTGTGTTACCTACTTTTCTTGCAAATATCTTAGTGCCACTGTCCTCTATAGAATTCCTGTTTTATAGCTAGCATATTGCCAATGATGGATTTCATCAGATTTCTCTTTCTTTCCCTCTCCCAAGAGAACTGGCTGATATATTTTATTTTCAGTTTTGTCAAATAAAATACAGTTTTAAGTGTTGCTGAGTTGGAGTTGTTACTTGGATTCATTTGCTGGCATCAAGAGACTTATGCTAACTAAACCGTCTTTTCAAACAATAGGAGGTGATTTTATTCTTAGGACTATTTGTATATGTGTTTTCTTCCTGAGTTTCTAATTCTGTGATGACAATTCTTCCAATATTTCATCAATTAAACTTCAGTTCCTGAGTGGATGGTTCAAGAGGTAGAGCCTAACAGCCCAACATAGCCTAGTGGATCATGGATCAATACAGACTCAGATGTGCCTCAAGTAAACAGTGGGAACTAATCGTGCATGAACAAGCAATGCAGATAGCACTAGGTATCAACAATACGGATGCTAGTCATCCTACTAAAAATCAAACTTTTATTTGTACTGTATTGTACTTATATCATTTAAAGAGCATTTTTCCATGCCAGTTGCATCTTGGAAGATAACAATCTTTATTGCTTCAATTTATTGATAGTTGTCATTATTGGTTGATTTGCTGACTGAAGAGCATCAACAGGACTACAGTGAATTACTTACATTCATCCTAGAAACTTCAGAATTGTGCATTGATGGAGTGCACAGTCTACGCACTATGCTCTATCATATCAAAACAACATATGTAAAATTGTTTAATCATTTTAAAAAGCTACTACATATGTAAGCGGCCATCACAATATCTTGTGGTAAAAAATCTAGGAAAGGATTGTGTGCTGAGTAAAAATTAGTTCTGTTTATTTGTACTGAACCCGTAAGCAGCCATTTTAACCAAATTACTTCAAATTCTAGCAAAGAAAGAGAGAGAGAGAGAGAGAGAGAGATTGGCTATCTCCACATAATTCTATAAAACTTAAACTTCTTCATCTTTATTATCCTCGTTTTTCTAAATTAAAAGCCTCAGCCTCTCTAACCTTTTCTCACAGGAAAAATTCTTCAGCCCCAGTCCAAACTATTAAGATGTAAAACACTGCATATGTGCTCTTCTCACTGTATATGTGAGAAAAAAGAAATAATCAAATACTGAAATACAACACAAGCATCTGGGATAGGCATTTCCTGAGCTGAGCCAATTGACTGATGAAGTGATTAATTATTACAAAAGAGAGCAGTTAGATGAATCTGCCATGTTGAAATGTTCTGCTCTTCTGGAGAATGGCTCCATGATGCCGTAATCTCAACGAGTTCAGATGTCTAATCACTGCGTACAACTGTTATTCCAATAACGTAAATGGTATTATCCTTGATTTACTCTGGTGTAATTTCAAGAGTAGTCAGACAATGAACATCTAATGATATGTGCGAATGGTGTTAGCCACCATCGCTCCTGTCATCATTATCAATCATTTTTGTATTGCAAACCACTGTAAGAAAATAACAAGCACAAGGGAGTGATTGGCTTGGAATCCTTCTCTGTATTTTTGTGGCTTTTTTACAGACCAAAGACATGTGCCATACATCTTCTGCAGTGAAACATATAATCAAACCTAGGCCAGTCCATTATATTAGAAGCTTTCACCTAAAATACAAATTCCTGTCCACTTGGTCAGATTTTTGTGAGGTTACTGAGATATCTGTCCATCAAACGTGTAGCCTTCTGTCAAACATTTATAATTAGTTCTCTGTTGGCCACTTGTAAAACTGAACATTCTGATAACTTTAAAAAATTTTTCCCCTAAGGTGTGTTTTTAATATGTCTGCCCACCATGTTGGAGCTATGAACTACTGTTCATGGAGGGAATGTCTAACCCTCCAGATACTTATTAAAATGGCAGTCCCATTAAATCCCTAGGGATTTACTTCTAAACATATATATGATTACACTGCATATGACCAAAACAAATAAGCAAATTCCAATGCCATAAACATTTTCAGTTGTTTCCTGCTCAACTAAATGTTCTTTCAGCTATGGAAGATGGTCAGGGGCAAGCCCTCCCATGTGGTAGTGAGTTGAGCTGGAGGGGAAACTCACCAGATTAGCAATGTGTGAGAAAGGTGAATGAACTGTACTTATGCTTATTCTTAGCATGCAAAGCAATGATTCATTCATCATATGCAAAATGAGAATCTAGCAACTGACTGAAGCAACTGACTCAGTTACTGGATTTGGTAAGCAAGGGGAGAAGCATTGCATCTCTGATGAATTGCCTACACCCTCCCTTCCTGAAACTCTACCTCCCACAACCCTGCAATTCCCTTACTTTTCTTTCTCTTTCAAGCACTAGTCTAGCATTCAAAGCATAGAGCAAAGAGATAGAATATTTAGCACCAGTAACGAGTAACAAATTCCATGGATTTTAAAATTTGAAATAATCTAATTGTTAGAACTGATCAATCAGATCTATGTAAGTAATTATTTATGATTCAGCAATTGAATCAATAAGTATTTTGTTGTGTACCTTCGAGTCATTTCTGACATATGGCCACTCCTATCATGGTGTTTTCTCGGCAAGTTTTGTTCAGAAGAGGTTTGCCATTGCCTTCCTACTCTAATTTAAATGAGTAATTGGTTTTAGGCCTCTTGGTTTTAGTGGGGTTTTCTGGCTGTGAGGCCGTGTTCTAGAAGAATGTATTCCTAACGTTTTGCCTGCATCTGTGACTGGCATCTTCTCTGAAGATGCCAGCCACAGATGCAGGTGAAACATCAGGAATACATTCTTCTAGAACATGGCCTCACAGTCAGAAAAACCCACAAAAACCTATGGATGCTGGCCGTGAAAGCTTTCGACTTCACATTTTAGGCCCCTATTTCCATCTATCAGCTAATATCTGTATATCAATTTGTATCAGATTTTGCTAAACCATTTGTCACTGGCTGTTATATCTTTAGAGAGAAAATAGAGAAAAAATGTTCTTCTGTATAACAAGGTGACATGTACAGTCAGTTATGATTCTATGTTTACAGACTTCTTTCCCATGATTTTTCTGAAGGAAAAGATCAGTAAATCTTTAGTTCTCAGGTGACAAATTGTGAAGGTTTCCCCCCCCCCTCAAAAAAGTGCAAAACAAATGCCACCTCAGTCTGTTCAGTTTCACCTGAGTTTTTATGAAGTGACTGTGTTCCCTTAGAGATTCCATATAAAATATAATATAAAATATCACTCACTTCCCAATATTATTCATAGAATTCCTATTATAGAACATTGAGAAGCTAGATTACAAGCGTACAGGAATATTTTATGATCAGTTTGAAAATGTGGTTACTGCTGCTATAAATTAAGAAGTAAAATTACTCCCATATTGAGTACTGATATACAATGTATGGCAGGAAAAGTCCTTTGACATATGCTGCACAATGAATATGGAGGAGTTCCAGGAGTATTGAGTTTTGTAAAGTTGACTGCTGACAAAGAGCTGAAGATAGGATCAGGTTGTAGGATGTTAAGGGGTGAATATCCTTCTAGGCTTTTCTTAGAGATAAAGATATTCAGTTGTGCTCAACTTGAACAGATAATAGGCAGATCCTGGGCTGTTCAAATGTGTTGTTGTTGTTGTTGTTGTTCTGGCATACCCACCAACTTTTCACAGATAAAATTTGGAATACAGTGGCCAAGCAACATCAGATTGTGGTCAAGATGAGAAAGGTTATTAATGAGGAAGAATAGACAAACTAGAAGAGGCTGCAACACTTTGCTTTTGCCTGAGTCTACAGAAAAGGGCAAGATTCCCATACCTATTCCCCAATCTATCTTTTGAGTGACCAGGAGCACTTTTATTAAATTAAACATCAGTTTGTTTGCTCTCAATGAACCCCATACTTGAGGCTGGATACTGGTTTAGACCTAAAACACTCTCTTCAGAATACAATGGAAAATAAAAGTAGAATGGGTGTCATTAGTATACTAGCGACACCAAATCTCATATCTTTTGACAATATTCCGTTGATTTCACATGTATGATAAATAGCACAGGGGACAAAATGAAAACACTGAGAGACTCCACAAGCCAATGACCAAGGCACTGAACAGGGATCTCCCAGCACCATCTTCTGAATTTGTCCCTCCAACAAAGAACTGAGCCACTGTTAGATATCACTTCCCAAATCCCATCCCTGCGAGATGGCCCAGGAGGAAACCAAAGTTGATATAAATGGCAATGAAAGGTTCATCAGAACTAGTAGGGACATAATGTAGTTTCCTATGAAGTTTGTCCACCAAGCTGATCAAATTTGTCTCTTTTCCACAATCATGTCTGAGACCAGACTGTAGCAGTTCAAGATAATTAATCTCAGCCAGGGACTTCCGGAGATGGGACACCACCAGAAACTCCATTATGTTGCCCCAGAATGAAATAGTGCATACTAGCCAATAATTATCCACTATGGTGGGGTGCATAGTGGGCCTGTGTGGTGTAATAATTTGGGTGTTGGACTAGCACACTGGGAGACTAGGGTTTGAATACTAGCTGGGCCATGGAAATCCCCTGGGTGACCTTGGTGAAGTCACATTCTCTCAGCCTCAGAGGATGGAAATGGCAAATCCCCTCTGAAGAAGCTTGCCAATAAAACCCCATGATAGGTTTGCCTTAGGGTCACTGTAAGTCAAACATCAACAATGGTGGGATTCAGGGTTGGCTTTTTAGCAGAGGTCTAAAAAGTAACTCTCTTGGGACTGTTGGAACCCTGCCTTGAGACAAAGAAGCATTGTGTACTCCCTTTACCTTCTCAGCCAATCCCCTTCCATCCCTGTTTATGAGGCAGAAATGGCAACAATCTACCACAGACATGGTGGTCCTCACCTCTACAAGGACCTTGTCCATATCCTCACACTGCACAGATTGAAAAATATCCATGAACACTAAACAAGGAGGATACATCCATTGTAACTGTATCAACTACAGTATCTAAACTGGAATGGATCTGAATGATTTTATCTTTAAAATACTTTGCAAATTCATCATAGAATCTGAGGATTGGTCTTCATTCTTTTCTCATGATCCAGGATATATTAGGTCTCTGACAATTCAAAACAGTTTCACTGGAGGCTTTTTGCAGATGCAGTGATGGCAGAGAAAAAAAAATTCTGGCTGCAGTACTTTGGATGTGCAGTGCTTCCAACAGGCTCTATTCCATGTTCAGTCAGGTTTTCTGCCAACATGTCTCTAGTAATCACTTCTCTCTAGAAAACCTGGGATTTGGTTTGTTTCTATTCCACAAGACAGGACACTCAGGAGAGATTGTGTCCACTGACCTCGAGATTTCCCCGTAGGTTATTCTGTGTTTCAACAGAATCACTTGTTGAGACAAGAGCTAATTTCCCCAAAGCCCCATCAGAAAACTATCTGCATTCATCAACCTTCTAATCCTCATCCTAATCCCATCCTGATTGCTTCCTTCACACCTGCAAAGGATCTGAGTCCCAGCAAGTCTAAATCCCACCAGGTAATTTTCTATCCAGGTAGTTAGTTGAAAGTTCCTCCACCACAAGATCACCATCACCCCACCCAGCACAGAAAACAAGGTCTAGAGTGCTTGGGACTAAGGATAAAAAGGCTATTCAGGGGCTAAACAGACAGTCTCTAAGGGGTGGTTTCCTGCCATCCCTTTCCTTGCCAGATCGGGGTTGCAGCAACTGCACACTGAGGCCCCAATCTGGCACTTTGCCACTCCAAAAAGAGCTGGCAAAAGCAGGTCCTTTTTGGAGTGGCAAAAAGCTGCCCTTGCCATGGCACCAGCAGCTTTTCCGTGCTCCTTTGGCACAGCGTGTCTGAACACTGTGCCAAGGGAGTGCCCTGATGCCACCCACTGTGCGGTGGGGTGTGCGGTGTGACTGAGGCATTGGGGAAGAGTTGGGGCAGCCGGCATGCGGTCGCCACACTCCGACTCCACCCCCAGGTTGGCCCTTTTGGCTGGTCTGTACAGGGCAGTTTGTATTCTTATACTAAAGAAACTATGGGCCGTTGCAGACTGGCCCAAACGCCCATCCTGGGGGGTAGAGTTGGGGTGGGGCAGATGCACGCTGCCTGCCTCAACTCCACCCTGAGGCCACCTGGCTGTACGCATGGCGTGCGGCATCAGGATGCCATCTGGTTGCAGTGTGTAAAGATGCTGTGCTGAAAGGGCGCTGAAGAGCTGTGGTAACAGCTTTTAGGGTGGCCTCCCCCTAAAAGGAGCAGCAAAAGGGAGGATCGGGGCTGCGGCATGGGGTTACAGTGGCTCCAATCTGCCGCTCCCCAGGGCAGCTCTGTGCTACCTCAAATGGCCAGTTTGCATCAGCCCTATGTTAGGTAGAATAACAGGATCTGAAAGTTCTTTGCACTTTGCAAAGTCTTTCAGTTTCTGTATAACATACTTAAAAATGCATGTGGTTTTTCTATGCAGAAAATATAACTTTGTGTGGAAAACATGCTATCTATATAGAGATCAGTGAGGTTTTCACTGGAAACATGCTTTCTGCACAGAAAATGTATTCTAAATGCAATAAGAACCAGAATGAGGGCATTTGTGCTTGTAAATTAGCATATGAAGGCATTATGCACATCCGTTTTTATCCTAATGCTGATAATGTGAAAACAGCCACCCCAACTGTACTCTGATCTCAGAAACACTGACCACAATCCACATAAGAGAAGAAACTAACCTTTCCCATACCATGTTGATATTGCTGTTATTGGAGATTGGGAGGGAGCTGTTCATGACTGGAACTTTCCTTTGCTTTTTGTTGTGGCAAGAAAGGAAATAAGCAATAGCATGTGAACACAAAACCTCATATTCATATTCTGTTTGTGGCAATATAAACTTTAAGAAAGATGGTGTACAAGATGTTAGTGCAATGTAAATGGTAGCTGACATATGCCAGCATTAAAAGTTAACAGTGGAAGCACAAAGATAAGATGGGACATTTTGCTGTTGTGTGACCTCAAGTAGTTTCTCAATTATGGCAACCCTAACCTGTCACAGGGTTTTCTGGCACTGAGAATGTATGACTAACCCAAGGTCATTCAGTGTCCTCAACTACAGCCAGCCTCAGTTCCCACAGCTGCTAGGGATGGAAAGGGTGAGCTGCAAACAGCAAGGCCAGCCACAAACCTTCCTGTAGTTGAAGCACCAGCAAAGCAGAGTCCAGAAATCAGCATCAGTCAGTCTAAGGTCAGGGCAGGCAGCAATCAGCAAAGGTCCAGTCCAGTCCAAGGTCAAGGCAACAGAGTTCCACAAGGCAAGAGCGAGAGGCACAAAGCAGGAAACAAGGAACGACACTGACCGTAGTCTCCCAAGAAAACTACAATAAGTCTTGGCACTGAGGAAGCCTCTTGCAACTGTTTAAATAGTCAAATCCTACCTCAGTGCCAGCTGAGGCTTGTTCAGCAGCTGCTTTTCAGCTAGTCTCCTGGACCTGCGACTGCCAGCACTCTCAGCTCTCCTCTGCCTAAAGGAAGGCACTGGCTCTGCTGTAACCTCCTGCTTCTCCCCACTAGGCAGCTGAGCCTCCAAGGAAGGAGCACTAGGACCTGGCTGCTCTGGGGCTGGGAGAACCGGGCTTGGCTCAGACAGAGCAGAATGAGATCCAGGTGGAGCCTGTATCTCTTCCTGCTCTGGGGCTGGGAGAGCAGAATGAGAACCAGATGGAGCCTGCATCTCTTCCTTCTCTGGAGAAGACCCATCCTCCTCCTCATCCTCCGAGTCCTCCTCAGGGCTGACCATGACATCATTCCCCCCCTCATAATGGTCCCCCTCCGGCGGCGGGGAACATGGCCTGTCTGGACAGCGGCGGTGGAAAGCCCGAACCAAACATGGAGCATGGACATCCACAGCGTCCACCCAGGAGCGCTCCTCTGGCCCATAGCCAACCCAGTCCACCAGGTACTGGAGGCGCCCCCGACGGCGACGAGAGTCCAATATCTGGGCCACCTCGAACTCCTGCTCCCCATCCACCAAAACCGGCTCTGGCAGATGCATCAGGCCAGCATCAGGCCGAACCTCCGAGGCTGGAATTAACAAGGAGCGGTGGAACACCGGATGAATCTGCCATGTCGCAGGCAGCTGGAGCCGGAACGCCACCGGATTCACCCGGGCCACAATCTTGTAGGGCCCCACAAACCGTGCGTCCAACTTCCGACAAGGCCGCTGCAGGGGCAGGTGACGCGTAGAGAGCCAGACCTAGTCCCCCACTTGCAACGGAGGCCCCTCCTGACGGTGCTGGTCTGCGCCCCTCTTGTAAGCCTCCTTGGCCACCTCCAACTGCTCTTGCAGCAGCGACTGTGCTCCCGGAGCTCCTGAAGCCACTGGTCCACCGCAGGAACGTCCGAACTGGGCACCACTGCTGGGAAACCACACGGATGAAAGCCTCCCATGGCAAAGAAAGGCGTCTGCAGGGTTGAGGCATGCACGGCATTGTTATAAGCAAACTCCGCCAATGGGAGCAAATCCACCCAGTTGTCCTGGCGGTAGCTCACATAGCAGCAAAGGTACTGCTCCAGGGTGCCGTTGGTCCTCTCCGTCTGACCGTCCGACTCAGAATGGTGAGCCGAGGACAGGTGGGGCGTGACATCCAAGAGCCGGAGCAAACTGGTCCAGAACCGGGCGGTGAACTGGCTGCCGCGGTCAGACACCATCCCCTCCGGCAGGCCATGGAGCCGGAAGACGTTTTGGATAAACATCCGAGCCGTCTCCTTGGCCGTGGGAAGACCTGCGCACGGCACAAAGTGTGCCATCTTGGAAAACAGATCCACCACGACCCAAATGGTGGTGCAGCCAGCAGAGGGGGGCAAGTCCGTGATAAAGTCCATGGACACCACCTTCCAGGGACCCGATGGCGTTGGCAGTGGCATCAGCAACCCCGCCGGCCGACCCGGATGGTCCTTCGCCCGATGGCACACTGGGCACGTGTCCACATACTTGGCCACCTCCGCCCGAACTCGAGGCCACCAAAACTCCCGGGTGAGGAGGTGCAGTTTTGCGAAGCCAAAGTGTCCTGCCGGCTTGGAGTCGTGGCACAGCCGCAAGACCGCCTCCCGACACGGACCTGCTGGCACGTACAGGTGGCCCGGGTGGAAGAGGAGACCATTGCGGACGGTGAACGGCGAGGCCTCTCCATCCTCCGAATGCTGCGCCACCAGTGGATCCTGGTGCTGAAGGTCACGGATCTGGTCCACCAGCGCCGCCTCCCTTGGAGCAGCTGCGAAGTTCTCTGGACGGAGGATGATGGACCACAATTCCTGCCCTGGTCCCAGAGGGTGCTGCTCGGGGACTGTAGCTCCAGTAAGAGGGAGCTCACTTGTGGGGTCCCTCAGGGGGCTATTTTGTCCCCGATGTTATTTAACATCTATATGAAGCCGCTGGGTGAGATAATTCGGAGTTATGGTGCTGGGTGTTATCAGTACGCTGATGACACCCAAATCTATTTCTCCGTGTCTCGTTCGTCGGTCTCGAATTCCAATGGCATATCTTCCCTCAATGAATGTCTTGGGTCGGTAATGGGCTGGATGAGGAAAAACAGATTGAAGCTGAATCCAGACAAGATGGAGGTGCTCACGGTCTCGGCCCCGAAACCAGGAATTGGGTTGCAACCTCCAGTCCTGGATGGGGTCACACTGTCCTCCAGTGACTGTGTTCGCAGCTTGGGGGTGCTCCTTGACTCCTCGCTCCTGATGGTAAATCAGGTAAATGCGACGGTCAGGAGCGCCTGTTATCAGCTTCGGCTGATACACCAGCTGCGCCCTTTCTTGGAAGTAAAGGACCTTGAGACAGTTGTGCATGCACTGGTAACCTCACTCCTGGACTTCTGCAATGCGCTCTACATGGGGCTACCCTCGTACCTGACTCGGAAACTGCAGTTAGTGCAGAATATGGCGGCCAGGTTGGTATCTGGGACATCTAGGAGGGATCACATCACTCCGGTGTTGAGGTCCCTCCACTGGCTGCCTATAGGTTTCTGAGCCCAGTACAAGGTGTTGGTTATCACCTTTAAAGCTCCAAATGGCCTGGGCCCAAACTATCTAAGAGACCGCCTCCTCCCATATAATCCTCCCTGCGCCCTCCGATCCTCTGGGAGGAACTTGCTGCAGCCTCAAAGATCTAGGCTTGCGGCGACCTCCCAGAGGGCTTTTACTATTGTCACTCCCAGACTCTGGAACGGCCTGCCGGATGAGATCCGTCAATTAACATCCTTACACAGCTTTAAAAAGGCTGTCAAGACGGATCTCTTCCGGCAGGCCTTTCCGGATTAGATAACTGGCCCGGGACCCTCTGAAAGCCGGGGATAGGACCCACTGCAATTTCTTTAAGTTGATTGCAGGGGACTGTTATGCGTGCTGCGTCGTGTGTTGTGTGTTGTATATGTTAATGTTCTTAGATTGTTTACTGCTTCATAGCAGTTGTTTTAATAGTTAATTGTTTAATAACTTTTAAAGGGGGGGAGGAGGGATTGTTGTTGTTTTAACTTGTCTGTAATTTTATAAATCTTGTTCACCGCCTAGATTGGTTTCCCACTGGGGCGGTATACAAATAAACCATATTATTATTATTATTATTATTTCTGGAGAGAGCGTCGGCCTGCCGGTTCCGGGACTGCGGAATATACTGGAGCTGGAACTGGAACCTTGCGAAAAAGGACGACCAGCGCTCTTGCCTCTGAGACAGCTTCCTGGCCGTCTGCAGATGCTCCAAATTCCTGTGGTATGTATGGACCACCACCGGGTGTGCCGCCCCCTCCAATAGATGCCGCCACGTCTCGAATGCTGCCTTGATTGCCAACAGCTCCTTCTCCCAGATGGTGTAGTTCAATTCTGGAGAAGAGAGCTGCTGGGAGTAGAAGGCACATGGTAGCAAATGCCCCTGGGGACCCGTGGGCTGGAGCAACACCGCCCCGATGGCCACATCCGAAGCATCAGCTTCCACCACAAAGGGCGTACGAGGATCTGGGTGCTGCAAAATCGGGGCTGACGTGAAGCGCATCTTCAGGGCCTCGAATGAAGACTGTGCCACCGCCGTCCACTGGAACCGGCCCTTCCCCCACAACAGTTGGGAGATAGGGCTCGTGAGGTCCGTATAGTCCTTGATGAACTTCCGATAGAAGTTGGCGAACCCCAGGAACCGCCGCACATCCTTCCTGTTGCGAGGGGGCTGCCAAGACAGCACCGCCTCGATCTTGGCAGGATCCGTGGCCACGCCCTGTGCCGAAACAGTGTACCCCAGAAAGTCCACCTCCCTGAGATCAAAGGCACACTTTTCCAGCTTGGCATACAAGCGGTGGTCCCTCAGGCGCTGGAGCACAGCACACACATGGGCATCATGGGCCTCCTGAGTTGTGGAGTAAATCAGGAAGTCATCCAGATATATGATGACAAACCGATCCAAATAGTCCCGGAACACGTCATTGACAAAATGCTGGAAGATGGCGGGGGCATTACAGAGTCCAAAGGGCATGACTGTGTACTCATAATGCCCATAACGAGTCTGGAAGGCCATCTTCCACTCATCCCCAGCCCGGATCCTCACCAAGTTGTAAGCCCCACAAAGATCCAATTTGGTGAAGACCTTGGTGTGGCGGAGCTGCTCCAGCAATTCCGGAATCAACGGCAAGGGGTAGCGGTTCCGGACAGTGATCTTGTTCAGGGCTCGATAGTCGTTGCAGAGGCGCAACTCCCCCGACTTCTTGCGGACAAAAAGTACCGGTGCTCCTGCAGGAGACTTACAAGGACGAATGAAGCCCCGCTGCAGATTCTTCTCCAAAAACTCCCTCAGAGCCGCCAGCTCAGGCTCCGAGAGAGAGTAGAGATGCCCCGCCGGAATAGGGGCTCCTGGCACCAGATCAATGGCACAATCACAGGGCCGGTGCGGGGGAAGCCGGTCCGCCTCCTTTTTGTCGAAGACATCTGCAAAGTCCCGGTACTTCTCCGGCAACATCACGGTACTGTCCTGAGCCCCCACCACCACCGCAGCTGGGATCCTTTCTGGCCAACAGTGCTCCTGGCAGTACTCCGAACCAAAGAGCACCTCCCGCCAGGACCAGGAAATATGCGGATCATGCTGCGAGAGCCACAACATGCCCAGCACTAGCGGGAAGTGAGGAACCACGGGCAGCAAAAACCGCAGCTCCTCAACATGTCCTTGGATCTCCAGGTGAAGTACTGGAGTCTGGTGCGTCACGGGGCCCGACCGGAGAAGCCGTCCATCAATGGTCTCCACTGTCCGGGGCTCGAGCAACGCCTCCATTGGGATCCCGTGACGTTGTGCAAACCCCAAGTCCATGAAGCAGTTGGAGGCCCCCGAATCCAACATAGCCCCCACCGGCAACAGTTCCATGGATGGCAGCCTCAGGTTGGCAGCGACCAGCAAGGGATCCCTCCGCGAGACCGAGATAGTAGAGGTGGGTTTCCAAGCAGTCCCCAGGTGCCCCACCCGCTCTACACCTGGGCTGTGTCGTTTCCCGCCGGCTTGGCTCGCCGTCCCTTGGCAGGACAAGCCCTTGCAAAGTGTCCAGAGAGACCGCAATACAAGCACAGGCCCTCCCGTCTCCTCCGCTCCTTCTCCATCCCTGACAGCTGTGGCCGAGCTCCTCCCAACTGCATTGGCTCCACTGATGTCCCAGGAGCAGCGGCCTCAGGAACAACCGCAAGAGAGGACGGCACTGACTTAGAAGGAGATGGAAGGCCAGCGTGTCGAGCCTCCCTTCAGGCTGTCAAGCGGCAGTCCAGGCGGATGGCCTGGGCAATCAAGGCTGACAAGGTCTGTGGTGGTTCCGAGCAGGCCAGCTCATCCAGAATGGCCGCTGACAGACCATGCCGAAACGCAGTCTGCAAGGCACTGTCTCCCCAATTCACATCCTGTGCAAGGAGGCGAAAGGCCACGGAGTAGTCCGCTACCGAGCCCTGGCCTTGTTTCAGGGTCAAAAGCCTGTGTCCCGCAGTCTCAGTCTTCACAGGGTCCCCCCACGTCTCTTTAAACTCACGTTCAAAGGCTTGCCAGTCAGCCAGCACTGGGCTCTGGGCATTCAGGTAGGGCGTTGCCCATTTAAGAGCAGGACCAGCCAACAGTCCAATGACAAAAGCCACCTTATGAGAGTCACTAGGGAAATCTGCCTCCCTGATTCGAAAATGCAGCTGGCAGCTAGCCAAGAAGCCATCCAACAAAGTTCGGTCCCCAGAAAATTTTTCAGGCAGGGCAGTCAGGCATTTAACCCTGGGCCTGGGCTGGGGGGGGGGGTGCAGGCAGCTGAGGATTTGCCTGGAGTTCTGAGACCGCCTGTGTAAGCATTGCAACTTGAGCAACTAGCTTTTGATTCTGCTCCAAGAGCTCTTTGATTAAGGCTCCCTCCACCATCCTGTAGCAGCTTAGATTATGGCCAAGACTTATTCTGTCCTCAACTACAGCCAGCCTCAGTTCCCACAGCTGCTAGGGATGGAAAGGGTGAGCTGCAAACAGCAAGGCCAGCTACAAACCTTCCTGTAGTTGAAGCACCAGCAAAGCAGAGTCCAGAAATCAGCATCAGTCAGTCTAAGGTCAGGGCAGGCAACAATCAGCAAAGGTCCAGTTCAGTCCAAGATCAAGGCAACAGAGTTCCACAAGGCAAGAGCGAGAGGCACAAAGCAGGAAACAAGGAACCACACTGACCATAGTCTCCCAAGGAAACTACAATAAGTCTTGACACTGAGGAAGCCTCTTGCAACTGTTTAAATAGTCAAATCCTACCTCAGTGCCAGCTGAGGCTTGTTCAGCAGCTGCTTTTCAGCTAGTCTCCTGGACCTGCGACTGCCAGCACTCTCAGCTCTCCTCTGCCTAAAGGAAGGCACTGGCTCTGCTGTAACCTCCTGCTTCTCCCCACTAGGCAGCTGAGCCTCCAAGGAAGGAGCACTAGGACCTGGCTGCTCTGGGGCTGGGAGAACCGGGCTTGGCTCAGACAGAGCAGAATGAGATCCAGGTGGAGCCTGTATCTCTTCCTGCTCTGGGGCTGGGAGAGCAGAATGAGAACCAGGTGGAGCCTGCATCTCTTCCTTCTCTGGAGGAGACCCATCCTCCTCCTCATCCTCCGAGTCCTCCTCAGGGCTGACCATGACATCCAGTGGGTTTGCATGGCTGAGCAGGGAACCAAACCCTGATCCCCAGAGTCATAGTTCAGTGCTCAAACCACTACACCATGCTAGTTTTCAAGGTGAGACTACAAATATTATTTAGTATGGTGAATTTTTGCAGGGTGTCCATTCCAGAACAGGCATGCAGAAATTCCTTGTTCTCAAAAATAATGCATAATCTACATGGGATGCACATTTGGAAAATGAAAAGCTCAATCAATGAATTAAAACAGTGGTTCCCCACCTTTTCTATGCCCCACAGCCTCAGGAAATGTTTGATTAATGTTCGCCACCCCCTACAAAAGTAATATCACATTTGAAGATGAAGAAATTTAATTTCTAATTTTTGAACCACAAATTGAACCATACAATACTGTGGGTGAACAAATTTAACTTAAAAAAAAACACACAAGATGTTAACTGAGTGCATAAATGCTAATCTAAACTGAGCAATTAGATTCTAATTTATTCAGGAAAAAATTGAGTGATGGTTCATGACACAAGGACACAAGCCACTCTTTGCCGCACCCCCTGAAATTCCATCTCACACTCCCTGGGGATGCAGGCACCCCAGGTTGGGAACCGCTGATGAGAAATATTTCATGAAGAGAAATATTTCAAAAATAAACAGGAAAGCAAATTACCAAGTGATATCTCAAAAGGGAGAACCAGAGCAACTGTGAATTCTTAGAGATCAATATATATACTTCTAGAGCTTTTAGAAAAGAGTGGCAATATGAACCAATAAGAAAGTAAAAAAGAAAAAAGAAAGAAAGATTGATCTTGGTTTGAAAAGTTTCATGTATTCCTCTAAAGAAGGCCAGTGGTTGCAGAAACTATCTATAATCCAGAAAGCCTTTTTTCCTCAGATGCAGAAGTAGACTGAAGTCTATGAAAGCTCATGCTGCCAATTTCTTTATTTTAGTTAGGGCCTCGGCAGATGGCTAATAGAGCCGTCTCCGAGGCCAGGAAGAGGAGGGGCAGCCGCACGAGCGGCGCCCCTTCCTCTTCCTGAGGTCGCCCCTGGAAGCGCCGGCCATTCGGATGGACAGCGCTTCTGGGTTGACCTCATGCCACGGCGACCACACGCGCCGCAGCGTTTGAGTCAGAGAAAGTGCGCCTGCCACTTTTGGGGCGCACTTTCTCTGAAATCTAAAAGGAGCGCCAATTTGGCGCTCCTTTTAGATTCGCCGGGGAGGCGCCGCGGTGAGGCTGCCTTGGCCCCGCAGCGCTGCGGACCAGGGCATCTTGGACGCCCTCGTCTGCATCCCCCCTTAGTCTCAAAGGTGTTACAAGATCTCTCTGCCTACTGATTCTACAGATTAGCATGGCTATATCTTTGAATTCTTGTCCTTAACTGTTTGAAGAATTTAATCTATCATCCACTGAGGCTTATCTCTCTTGACTACAGAAGGTGTCTTTTTGGAACTTTTCTTCTCTGACAATGTCCCTGGATTCAGGTTCTTCTGGCTCCCAGTCAATTAGACTTAATAGTGCAAATCTATTTTTCTTTACATTATCTTTAAATTCTATGGAGATGTTATTCAAGTTGCATTTTGGTACAATGGTTGATGTAGTTTTACTCTAATTTTTGATATGAGCAGTTAATCATCTGGCACAATCTGTTCTTGGTCTTGTTTTTGGAGAGAAAATGGAACTTCTCCATCTTTTTTCTACCAGTTATGTAGTCTATTTGATTGTTATACTGGCCATGGGGTGGTGTCCATTTACAGCAGGCCCTTGGTATTCACTAGGACAAGGGTAGGCAACCTTTCCCCTTTAAGGGCCGAGGGACTTCAGCTCCCAGAAGCCTCAGCCATGTTGGCCAATAGTCCCATGTTGGCCAATAGCTCCTGGGATTCTGGGAGCTGAAGTCCCTCGGCCCTTAAAGAGGAAAGGTTGCCTAACCCTGCACTAGGATTTGGTTCCAGGACTGCCCATGGTTATCAAAGTCCCATTAAAAACAGTGGATAATAGTTTGGTGTCCCTTATATTAAATGGCAAATACCAAGTTTTGCTTTTTGGATTTTTAAAAAATGTTTTCAAGGCATAGATGCTTGAAACCATGGATAAAGAATCTGTGAATACTGAGGGCTGACTGTATACAGTTGCCTCTTTGGTTGCTTGAAGAATGTGTTGTGATGAACAAACTGTTGGCCTCACAAAATTCAGTCAGTTGCTCTTCTGCTTCGTTTCATTATTCTAGGCCAAATTTTCCTACAGACTAGTGGTGACCCTAAGGTAAACCTATCATGAGGATTCCTTGTTGAGATTTGTTTGGGCAACCCCCCCCCCCCCGCCCCCCCCGGGTTTGCCTTTACCTTCCTCTCAGGCTGAGAGAGTGTGACTTGCCAATCAGGATGCAGCAGACTGATGTTTTCTTCCACTTTCCACTAGTAGTCTCTGGTGCGAGGAAGAATTGCAACAGGGATCCTGCTTTTCACTGTCACACATGAGATCACTTGTGTGATGGGCCTGGAAATATTATTCTGGTGCATCCCAAATGACAGCGGAACAGATCCCTATCACTTGCAGGTACTTCTGCCTACTAAGTCAGGACTGTTGGCAAGGTGTCAAGCCAGTAAACACTACCTAACATCACATAGCTAAGTAGTGCATGTAAAATCCTGTTTGAAAGATGGTACATTCATTGGTTCAATTGCCTTAAATCTTGAAAGTGTAAAATCCTAGGCCTCACTCCCACTACGTTAGAACCCAGTTTTCTAACTGGTTAGAAGTGGTTTGTTCACATTTGATTCTTGTTCACATTTGAGCTGAATCACTGAAGTGGTTTAGCGAGGGGGCCCCTGTGTTAGACCCATTTAATGCACTTCTTTTTGATGCTCTTTTTTCCATGTCTTTTGCAATAAATTGATTCAGCACAAATGTGAATGGGATGCAGATTGGAATTGATTTAAATTTGCCTTTTAAATTTGCCAGCCAGCTGAAAAGAGTCCATTTTGAATTGATTCACTACTCAATGTAAATGACAAGTGGGTTATCTTACAACAGGAAAATGCGATCGGGGCAAATGTAGTGTGAACCATGCTCCGCTGTCGAACCGATTAATCGATTTGGATCATAAACTGATTTATTTTTATGTGGGAATGAGGGTCTAGTTTCTGGAATCCTTTTAGACTCACAGAAATGTGTGTGTGGAATGGAAATGTGTGGAAATGGCCATTTGTTTGTTAAATAAAAAACATGACCATTTATTGGCCATGTGAAATGTTTTTCAGCTTTATTTCTCTGGCAATGACAAGGATGGTTTGAAAATGTGTATTTGTTTGTTTATTTGAAAGGACTCTTTTAAGTCCATTCTACAGAGAAACCACAGCAGAATGAAAGCTAAGCGAACACAGGCAAGTTGTGCACATTTTGGATGGAAAATGACCCATTCATTTGCAAAAACATCATCAGTGATGCTGCCGCCTCACTGCCTTGTCCACACATAAACTGTCTATTGAACTAATTTGGCCAGGGAGACAATACTTTTGCAATATGATCTACAGATTTGCAATGCCCTTACAAATGTCTGTTTAAAAAAAGAAAAAGGAAAGGAAACAAAAACAAAATAAAATAAGCTTCCAGCATGATAAACCAATTTTTGTTTTAAAAGAGAGTGGCAAAAGGCAAATGGTATGCAGTTAGAGTAGCATAGATTCAAGCGTAGATATGAAGTGCGTTTGTGTGTGGAGGGGGGAGAGTTAAAGGTTAGAATCGGCAGAATTATGCAGGAGGGAGGCACGCAACAATGGCTGCTGCACCTCACATTTCTCCCTGGCTGCCCTCTAAGATTCACACTGAGATAACCACAAGCCTTCTGTAAACCCTGAAGCTTACATGCGCTTGTTGTACCCTTGACTTTTGCTCTCCGGTTCCTCCTGTCGGATTAAGCTTACCCAGGGATTTCTCCTTGTGCCAGTATAGCTTAGACCAGCCAAAAATAACAAACAAACAAACTAGCAAATAAAAAACAGCAACAGAGCTACTCAGCCCAAGATGCTACAGAAATGATGTTCTGATTGCACTGCTCAAAAAAGTGCCTTATCTTAATGTATAATCATGTAGCAAATCATGTACTCATTTGTATTATTAAATAAAGACTAACATAGTTGTACACTCAGCAGAGCAGAAGGAATGCACAAAGGATCATGGGTTCCCAGCATTCTCTGTTCCCTTTTGGAAAGCCGCTGACTCATTCCCTAAACAATCAGTGTTGTGTGGCATTACAAATGGGATGGTTAATAGTCCTGCATCCATTATCATTAGTGCATCTCAGCACGCAGGTATATGATGGGTCCTGCCAGCACGTTTGCTCCAGCTCACTGAGCCAGGGGCCATGCTCCATTGCAAATGAGGATGAGGAACACCTGCTCCAGGGTTTTTCAGCAGACCAGAGTCATCCTTCACATCTCATGCAACACTTGTTCTGTCAGAATGCAAGGCTGGCACGCGGGCCTGAACAGTAGTTTGCCAGGCGTCCAACGAAAGATTAGAGACTTCCCTGTGGTCTTCTGCTCATCTTGAGCTTTGATTTCTTTTTTCCCTTCCCCCTCAAAGAAGCCTTTTTAAAAATTTATCAATATCATATTAAGCATTCAGTCATTATGTTAAGGGTTTTAAAATAAAGATTTTTCTTTCTTTTTAGAAAAATAAAAGAAAACAGCTCATCTTTTTCTTGGCAATTAGAATAAAGGCATTAAATATTAATGGGCGTTGATCACTTTATGCAGGCTGCATCATTCAGACAATTTTCCTAAGTTCTATTAGGAAGATGTTTGTTTCTAAAATTAAGATTGCAACAACTCACCTTGTTGCAGTTACTACTGATATGGCTGGGTTTCCCTTCATTGTTTTGAAACCTGAATTTCAAAGTATAACCTAACAATATACTGGAGATATTTATATAGCGTTTGGCTTCAATCCTTTCTTTTTTGCTTTGGTTTAGATATGTGGAAGAAAGATCCATGACTGTAAACCAATCTGGACCCCTTTTGATATGATAGATTATAATTCCCATCATACCCAACCAATGGTGATGCTGACTGGGATTATGGAAATTGCACTAAAATATGTCCTGGTTTGGTAAGGCTTCTGAAACCTGTCCCTGATGGAGGTTGCCAATACAGTCTGTGAAATTTAGGCTAATAAGAGGAAGTGTGAGAATTTGGTACATGGTAATTTGGCACATGGTAATTTTTAGTAAAGAAAACCATTTTCTATCAAGAAAAATGTTGGTTCCTGTGTGCTATTTTCTGCACACACAAAACCCCCAGCTGTGAATTTTTTGTAGAATATGCCCTGATTGCGAAGATTCATCTGTCCTGCTGTTTCCATTAGGTGCACCAATTGTTCACCCAAATTTCCACAGTTCTAATGGTACAACACCCCTTGCATATGTTCTTGTTATTATTCTCTTGTGTGTGTGATATTATGATAATGGTGGTTCATATGGTAAGAGGTCTAAACATGGTCATATATTGGTCATATATTGGAAGCTTGTAAAAAAAAAAGTGTTGTGTTGAGCATAGCATGACCTTTCATTCTTATGCTCCTTAATAGTTAAGGATGCTGGTCATGATAGCTAAACCTACAAAGCTTTATCCTCTGATTAAGGGATCCAGAAAAAAGGCAGAGATCCAATCATTGAAGCTAGTACTCAGGTTTCATCTTTAGGGCTGTTGTTTGGATGCTATGTATCACTCAGATTTATAACTTTTCTTATCCTTTCTTGTATGTCACACAGATATATATATCTTCCCTCTTCCCATCCTTTCTTGTGAAGGGCAATAACAAGAAAGCAGTGACTCTAAATTTGAGCTGAAGCTCCTGTGATGGTAAAGTGGTATGTAGACTGTAACCTAGATAAGGTTGGAGTATTAGTGTTGTGGGATGGGTTGGGTTTTTTTGGGGGGGGGGGAGGTGGACAGAGATATTTTCAACCAATGTCATTCATCTGACCTAACTAGACTTAACACTTTGTATTCTGGAAGCACAACAAATAACTGTACTATTCTAGTTTCCTTGGTTTAGTTTTGCTTTGGTGTAATGCAGTTGTTTATTCCTCCGATAAAGTTGTCATGCTGCAGGTCTAAGAAAGACAACCAATTACTCACTACATACTCCTTCAACAAAAAATGCAGGCCTTATCACAACCCCATTCACTGTTCTGACTGTTTATGTATTTCTTTCTCTCTCCCCCCCCCTTTTTTTAAAATAAATAAATAAATAAATATATCTCTATTTCCAAAATACACTTATTCTCATTCTCATTATCTTCAGACAGAAGATAATCCTTGCCTCCTGGGGTCACATTTTACCTTACAGGTAAATAAACATAGAAGTGAACCACTCTGTTTTCATAACAAATCCTTTAATATGTAAGAGGGCTGAAGATCACAATAAGCATTGCATAATGGTGGAATACTTCTCAGTTATTCCATCAGTAATCTTTTCAATGATTACAGCCATCAGCAATTGGACTGAAGGACCAGATTATAAAATTCTTCAGAAAATGACTACCCAACTGCTGTAGGAAGGGATTTATAATATAAAATATATTATAAAAATCCATATGAAATCCATGATTTTGACTGTGTGAAACTTGAGATTTGACAATCTCTGTAGGTGTTTCCCTGTGTTAGAATTTAATTAATTTAGGATTGATATGAAATGTGTGTGTGTGTGGGGTGGGGTAGTTCATGAAAAATGTTGTCCCCTGTGAAGATACTCTATTTCACAGCTGTTTGTAGGAATTTGTGGAAGAAGGCAAAGGTAACCACCAATTTGTAATGAAGGCAGGAAGCATTGCCTTCATTCTGAGCTGGGTTTGTGATGGCTTTACATCACCAAATCTCAAATTAGAAAGTGTAATAATTCCTGACTTCACTTGGATTTTGCTTTGTAATGAGCTACAGGTATATGCTAATCTGGTTGTAAGACAATACAATACAATACCCCAGATCCCTACCACCAGATTTATAGGTGAAAATGTTATGCTACTCTATTTTTCTCCCTCCACTTCTTTGAAGAGCTAGATGTGCTGTCACATAGGAACCTATTGGTTAGATATAGACTTGGGTCCTGTCTGCGTGGGCCAAATAAAACCTCTCCCCATCCTCCCAGTGGGGAGACTGGATGATGCACAGCTGAAACCCCAGTTCTGGTATGAACAGACTGGACAACAGGTGGCCTGCTCAGAACTAGAACTGAGTATGAGATCCTTCATATGCATTACTACTTGCTCTTGATCTTCTGGGAAGATCCATATGTCCTGCTCTGCCACCTAATCACCCATTTTGAGGTCAGAACAAGGTGCCCAGCCATGTGATCAAGAATGGGGATCTTATTCTGACCTCACATGAAGTAACCTGTCAAGGCAGTGGATGTGCTGGGCAGCTGAGTGGGATGTGAGTGCCAACAGCCACCCAGCATTGGAACAGAAGGCCTTTGCAACAGGGGAGGGTTTGGGCAGATTCAAAGCTAGGTTACTGGGTTGCCCTGTGCCAGAGCAAACAGGAATTTCATCATATTTAGACTAAACACACTTAAATTATCAAGACTTAAATTTATGATGACTGAAGTTTTATCGATTTCAGTAGATCTTTTCTAAATAGGAAAAAGTTAGGATCAAATCCTGTGTGTATTTCCACATGCATTACCACCACATATGATACAATGTGACCTGATGGATCAACCTGTATTCTAGAGGTTCTAGCAGTTCTTGAACAGATATTTTTATAGATTAAACCCAAAACAGTGAATTAAGGCACAGCCCACCTCATACAGCAGGGCTGGGAATCATGTGGCCTTCCAGATGTTGTTCTGCCACAGCTCTCAGCAGCCCTAGCCAGCATTGCCAGTTATGAAGAAAACTGGGAGTTGCAGTCAAATACCATCTGGATGGTTGCCCGATTTCTCCATGGCAAATACAAAGACAAACATTATGCTGATGCCCTCCTCCATATCTAATGCTTAGCACTAGGGGATCCTGGGAATTGTAGTTTATTGTGGCACCAGAGCTCTCTGACAAAGAAGGCTAAATGTCTCACAAAATTACAGTTCCTAGAATACCCTAGAATTGATTCAGGGCAGTTGAAGTGATCTCAAACTGGATTATTTCTGCAGTGTGTTTTGGACCCCCTGAGGTGCACTTAGGGTCTCTGCAGACTGGCCCAAAGGGCTCACCTGGAGGCACAGTTGGGGCGGGGCAGTCACATGCCGGCCGGCCCAACCCCACGCTGATGCTGTCCTGATGCCGTGTGCCATTATGCATGGCACGCAGCACCAAGATGCCCTTCCGGTGCAGCATTCTGACGTGCTGTGCCAGAAGGGGCAAGGAAGAGCTGCGTGCCGGCTCTTAGGGAGGCCTTTTGCTGCCCCTGAAAGGAGCAGCATTTTGCTGCTCTTTTTGGGGTGGCAAAAGGGAGGATAACAGCCATGGCATGAGGTAGCCACGGCCCCAATCCATCTCTTCCCGGGGCAGCCCAGAGCCACCTGTCTGCACACCCCCTTAATTTCCCTGGCTTTAAAAAAAAAAATAACTGAAAAATAATTCTGAACTTTACAAGCACTGAAATATATTAAATGTAGAAATTTATATTTATGGGGAAAGATATAGAGCCTAAACATGTTCTTAAAAAAAGTGTGTATGTGTGCATGTGGGTGGTGGATGGGGGGCTTGGGGAAGAATTATATGCCATATTGATGCAGCCTGTGCAAATGTTTACAGATGAGTTATAAACCTCAACTAATGGCCCTTTGATGGAAGTGCTGATACTATCCAAACTGGAAGAGTGCAAATGGGCTCCTACAATAAACAGAATTCTCCGAGTCCAAACATTTTCCTGTAAAATGACCCCTTCCCCTGAGTCCCACCTCTCCAGCTCTCCTTTTTATGTAGGGGAATAACGAAATATTTCATAATGTCATATTTGTGGGTATTCATGTTTCTTTCTTTGATTTTTTTTAAAATAAGAAACTTGAACAATATGCTTTCCTTTTCTTTTTCCTAAACGCTTTTGCAGAATGAGCTTGGCAGAATGTCTTGGCAAAATGGCAGATTGCTAGGAACATTCTCTCTCTGGGAAACAAACAAGTAAACAAAATGACTATCAGTTCAAAACTCAAGCAGGCTTTGATCTATTTCTGAGAGGGAAAGAGTAGCTTGCATTCTTTTATTTAGTGCCATGATCAATTGCATTGGTCTCTCTAACAAACCAGAAAATACTTAGTTACTTGTAATAAGGAAGAGCTACGCTCATTTTCATGAAAGGAAATGCTGTCATGTCTAATTGGCATTTTGCAAAGAAATGTGTTTTTCTTCATGGGGCAAAGGGATGGAGGGACTATTTAGGTTCCATGCTGGTTGGGGGATTGTGGGATTTGTAGTTCCCTTATTGCTGGGAGCAATAAGCAATAACGATAAATTCCTATGGTGGAAAGAAGCTCCTAAGGTATAGTGCACTTTGCATGCTTCAATGTTAAAAGGCTAATTTTATCCAAAAGATTACCCAACAAAAACCTGCACATGTGAGAAAAGAAAACTATATTCATGATCAAAACCATGTTTCTGATTCTGGACTAAATAATGGGCTACAGGGAGACACATCTGTAAATTATACAGGAAGCTTTCTTCAACAACTGATTCACCCTGACAGTTTTACTGGAGTATATGAAAATTAGTATTAAAGATGTGATATGTAGGCTTCTTTCCAGGAATTCCAATCTGGTTTCAATAAAATGGAAACACTGATTGGAAGTGAAGTTGCCTTCCGGTTTTGCCTTTGGCTATTATGTGTTCATTCGTGAAATGACTGAATTCCACAACTACTTTTAATATTCACCTTTTGAGTTCATCTCCCACACTGGACACATTGGAATGATTAAAATAGCAATGCCTCCTGATGCCGGATTTTCTTTAATTTGAAACAGCCTAGGTGCCGAGGAAAAGGGAGGGGTGAGGAAGGAAGGGAAAAAAAAATGCTTCTGTTAAATCCATCCTTTGCATCAAATTTCTTCAGTGCATGTCCAGAAAGGAATATTAATAAAAGAGTATAGTAAAAGAGCTTCCTGAGCAGATGACAGGGGAAAATAAAGATTAAAGTATGTGGGAGTAAGTAACAACCTCTGTGCTTTATTTGGCCACACTTGCAGTGTAGCAATTTAATAATTTAAATGACTGATCTATACTTTACAACAATTAAACACCAACACACCTTTCCATCCCAGTGTATTGCTGTCACATAATAATTGGCAGGAAAATAAGAAAACATTGAGGCTTCAGGGGAACTACTAGCAGCTATCCAGCTTTTGCTGGATGTAATATATACAGCCCCAGACTTGGAGCTCCACAAACCCCATGCATCTTTGTAACATGTTCTGAAAATCTTAGGCCTACAGTTATTTATTGCAATATATATTGTTCATTTGCCTGAAAACAAAATATTCTGAGGCATGTCACTGACAACTGATCCTGCTTGGCTTCTCCAGTGCAATATAGCATCAGGAGAGTTGCCACCATGCTGCTGTTCAGGGTGATGCATCACGGAGGCTGAGGTCTGGTCGATGAAGAGCCTAAAGGACTCCACAGGTGAAGAGCTGAAGGGAGCACATAGCCAAAGAACCATGTTACTCCAGCTTCCAATCTGTTCAAAACTGACACAATTTCTCCATTTCTTTTCCCCACAAACAATTAGAGTGAATTCACTTAGAATAACCCAGGCAATGGTCTACATGCATTCCTCATCATTGCAACTTGGGAGAGTTATAGATTCTGAGGAGTCTTCCCACTACTATACACCTCAGCATGCCTCATTCCTCACTTCCATAAGGTTCAGGTTCCAACCTTTTAATGGAAGCTACTTGAGGGATGCAGTAGCTCAAGTGGTTAAGACACTGACTCTGTTGATTGCAAGATCAGCAGGCTGGCAGTTCCAGGTCTGGGTGCTGCATGATGGGGAGAGCTCCTGTCAGCTTCTGCCAACCTACAGTTCGAAAGCATGCAAATGCAAGTAGATAAATCGGTACCACTTCAGTGGGAATGTAAACAGCATTCTGTACAATCATGCTGGCCACATGATCACAGAGTAGTCTCTGACAATGCTGGCTCTTCAGTATAGTAATGGAAATGAGCACCGCCCCCGACAGTTGGACACAACTTGACAACCTTGTCAACGGGGAATACCTTTACCTTTACCTACTCTAGAATACCTCTTCAGTGGCTGGATATTCTTCTATGGCTGAATCTGCACTGTAGAATTAATGCAGTTTGACACCACTTTAACTGCCATGACCCCATCCTATGGAATCCTGAGATCTGCAGTTTGTTCTGGTACTAGAGCTCTCTGACAAGAAAAGGCTAAATATCTTACAAAACTCCAAATCCCAGAATTCCTTAGCATTGAGCTATGGCAAGTAAAGTGTTGTCAAATGCCATTAATTCTGCAGTCATTAATTCATGCTGCCTAAAAGGTTAAACTAAGATCTCTGAGGGAGGAATATCCAGATCATAGGATTGCAGCTGCAGGCCTAAATCAAGTTGTTACTTCTTACTATAGTGAACCAATTGAATTAGTGGAAGGTATGTAACTGTCTGCCCCTCCGTTTCTGGCACTTGTGTTTAACTGTCATTTGCTAAAAACGACCTGTCCATGCTGATAAGCAAAAGGGGTCTGCTAAAGATGTAATCTCTCATGGCTGAACTGGATAAGTTCATCACAATGGATTTTACTTAGTTATCTTATTTTCTTTTATATGCATTAATAAAGCTATACTTTTGGACTTTACAATGTGTCTTCTTGACTGAGGAAGACAGGATTGCCTGAAGAAGAGAAGCTGAGCTAGTTGATGGTAAGAGATGCAAAGTGGCTGTGGATCACAGCAGCCAGCTTGTCCTACAGACTCTGCTGGGTGTCTAAGAGCATCACTGCAACACCCATCATCCACACACTGACAGTAACAGTTCAATTACTTTGCTCCCATTGCTTCAGTGGTTATACTTCAGTTGGTATTAACAACTGGATTTAGTCATAACTTTGCATGGGTCAGAGTACAAATGGTGAAATGCTATGGGACTACAATGTGACACTGACTGGCTAGCATTAGCAGGTACCATATTCTCCTTGCATGTATAGAACATTTTAGCCACTCAGCTAGATACAACCATTGCTAAAGCTTGTATTCCAGATAGAACATGAGGGGACAAATATCATATGTCAAAAATCTACCTATGTAGCAAGAAAATCAACATCAGCAATGCTAGAACCTGAGAATCTCAGAAGGAAGAAAGCAGGATAAGCAGGTAATAATTAGGAAGCACATGAACAAAGAATATACTTTAGCAACCCCAGGGCAATTAAGACTATAAATGGTTAAAAAGTTTATACTGGTTCAGGTCTGGGTGCAATAGCTCCTTATGGACCCTTACATCTCCTAATACATTGGGCTGGGTGATTTATAGACAGGATCCTAACACAGTCTTGCACCAGGAAATTTGGTTGCCTGAAGGTAAAGGCAAGATGGGTTTTTTTTCATTCCATATACAAAAGCCAACCATAATGGCAGTTCAATCTTGCATTAGCACTAAAGGTGGTACTTCATCTTCACTACACCTGAGGGTAGCAAACTAGCATAGGCAATATAGGGTATGCTGCAAGGCACACATAGCACTGTCCTCCAGCACCATATCACTGTTTCCTACTCCTTAGCATCTGTCTCTTGAAGTGGCCACTTTGTTTTACCTAACTGAGGTACCAACCCTGATCCTAGGATAGGAATGGGGGGAAATGTCCACTTTTTCTTGCAGTCCTATGCCTTCTTGGGCTTCCCAAGAGGCAATATTTCACCAATCCCCTGATTTAAAAATGGTTGAAAATTGGCTGAAAAATGCCCAGAATACCACAAAACATTGATTCGGGCTAACTTGACCCCAGCTACCTCTATCCCCCCCCCCTCCAAAGAGTTATGTTCAAGTTGATGTTTAGTTGATGTTTAGTTTAGAAACTAAAAGTGGAAGTAACATCATATCAATTATAGATGGCCAAATCTATGAGGTCTGCTATGGGGTGCAGTGTGAAAACTGGGCCCTACTTCCAATAGATTTGACCATGCCTGTCCTAAAGGATAGTGAAGTAATACTTTTCTCAGGATCAACCCAAACTCATAAAGCACCAAAGTAGTATCTTTTCACTTGCACAAGGACATTAAGGACATTAAGAAAGGGAAGAAAATCATTACTTGGGTAAAAGGCATGAGGAAACTCAGGCAGCATCCAGTACACAGTAGAGATGAAAATAGAGTAGAGGCATCTTATTTGCTATCCAGATTAATCTATGCTTCCAAAGTCCAGGCACTTCTACTTGCAGATTCATTCTCAAGGCATTTCCCATATGTCTTATTGGAATGCTTGCCTTTGGAACAAGAATATCTAGTTATGTGTTTTCAAGGTCATGCCTAGAATCACGTAAATTTAGAGGACCTAATCAAAATACTGTGCTGCATTAAATTTGTCTTAGCACCAGGAAAAGCTGTCGAAGTTGTACCTTATGTAATTTTGAATTATTGAACTATGAACCAAAGCTGAGCAGTTCCAAAATCCATAGCACTCAAGGACTCTGTCATTAAAGGCTTCTTGAAATTCCACCCCCTTTTTATAGTGGTTATGAAAAACAAATCACAATAAACCTGTAAGACAAGAGCAGAAGTGACATATTAACATCCCAGTCTTACTGTCACTATGTGAGTGGCAGAGAGAGAAAGAATGGCTTGCCCTGATACAGCTAGAACATCCACTCTATGCCCCTATCATAATCAATCATCAATAATCATGATTTTACTGTGCAAGTGGGTTTATAATTCTTCAACTCACTATGCAACATCCAGTGTGAGACAAGTGAAAAGGCAGCATGGTGCAGTTCTGCCTGCTAGGTATGAAATCCAATTATATTTTTTGAAGAATGTAGGGTTGCATCAGTGTAGAAGGCTCAAAGATGACCAAGAGGCTTTGGAATGGCTCATAAGATTTTTGACCTCTTCTGCCAAAACATCCCATCACTTCTTATATGTGCCTGCTCTAGTGTAAATTGCAAAATGAGAAATTACAGAATTACAGCAGTATCAACACATACCATCGTGCCAAGAGAATGTACTACTGCAGTAAACAAAGTAAGTATTCAAGAACTATCTTGCTAGATCTGACCAATGGTTTATTGGCTGATATTGGAAAAAATTACTCTTTGACTACAATTCTAAGGGTTTCCCAAACAGCATTGCTACTGGCCGTGACTATTTCTAGTTGACAAACAACTTTCCTAAGATTTGCCTATTAATTCAGTATGTTTTCTCCAGTGTTAAAAAAAGGTGTACATAGGAGGTTCACAACCAGAATAGGAGGGCAGTAGCCTCTTTACACACACACACACACACACATACTGCCCAGAAACTGAGGGACTGGACAATTTTGAGATATTGAGAAAGTATAGATTCATAATGTTTTGTATCCACTGATAGACTTATGGTGGATGAATTTCTCTAATCCTGTCTCCCCTTGATCTCTAAAGGGGGATGCAGATGGCGCAAAGCCCTGTCTTGGAACCAGGGAAGGGGAGGGGCAGCTGCACTGCGGCTGCCCCAACCCCTTCCTGAGGACGTCATCAGAGCGTGTGCCATTACACATGGTGAGCGGTTTGATTATGTCCTCCCGGCGCAGCATCCGGACATGCTGTGCCAGAAGAGACACGTGACATCTCTTCAGGTGCCCCTTTTGCCCACTCTGGAAGGAGTGGCATTTTAGCACTCCTTCCAGGACTGGCAGAATGGTGGATTGGGGCCACTGCATGTGTTAGCAGTGGCCCCAATCCTCCACTTCTCAGGGTGGCCCACAGAAGGCCCCTAAGATGCACATACTGCAGTGAATCCCACCATTTCACTATATGAAAAAGTATATATCTTTCCCGAATCTCCAATCAGTCAGCTTCACTGGGTGATCCTGGGTTTAATGTAATGAAAGAGGGGAGAAAACATCCTCCTTCTCCATTTGCAAATTGTGTAACTGTATGAGAGCAGTCCTCCTTTTATTCTTTGCTCAGTCTTTCTTTGACAGTGTTGTGAGTCCTGTGGGGCTGATCTTCTAAAGCAGATAATTTTATTATCATGTTATAGCATTTTTGTAGTAACTACTTGCTGCTCATCCTGCTTCTCAGTATCACTTCTTCCTTGCTGTAGCCTCCCATACTCACAGTGTGTTGGTAGGAGCATAAATGCTGAGCTAGAATGTACCTCCTCCGACCCTTATCTAGACCTGAGTATGAATGTGGTGGAGGCTTCTACCTTTCACTGCATGAAGGCAATGACCAATGTATAACAGACAATGTGTGTGTTTAAGGCAGTGTGGCCTGTTTCTTGGCTTCTTTCACATGACTACTCATCCATCCTCCCTGTAGAACAGTGTGAGGTTAAATCATCATCCACTTAGGAGCTGTGTGTGTGTGTTTGTGTAGGGGCCATGAGACTAGTGTGCTGGATTGCTTGATCTCACTCACAACCTTTCCTTTCAAAACAACTCAAAGCATGAAGGGAATGGATCATGGGCTATACATATTTCAGTACATCAAACACTTATGAATGCTGATGGGATGAAGCAGTCACCACCTCAAACTCAGGCCATTTGTAGTTGGTTTATCATTAAAAATGAAGCAAGAACTGTTGGCTGGTTGAGATGCTTCAAGCCAAAGTAGAATCTGTTGAGAAATGTGACAGACCGTTGTGGATCTCAAGCAGAAAAATCAAATTGGCAAAGCAGAAGCTGAACAACAACTAGTCCAACACCCACTCACATATGCAAGGGTGTCATGGAGAAAGAAATAAGCTTGGTCTTTTTTTTAATATATAAGAATAACTTTACTTACTATGCAAAATCAAATATATGGTCTAATGGAGGAGAGAGAGGGAAGAGAAAAATGGCTGCAAGCTACATGATGCAGAAACAGAGAGGATGTGATAAAAAAAATCAAGAAGTCACAATAAGTATATACTGTGGGTAAATGCTTAGACAATAGCATGCAAAATAGCAACTGAAGAATATAGGAATAGAAAGGTAGCCAACTCAAACAGCACTTCTCCACAGAGCTTGTATCTTTGAAGCACCATCTTGATTCACAGGTTCTTGACACAGTCACTTGGTAAAGGCTGGGCTAAGATATCAGTTCTTATTTCAGTAGTTGGAGAGTAGACAATTTTGATTATCCTTTTCTCAAACATATTTCCATTGTGCTTGCTGTGTGGCATCACATCCTCTGTTTGAGAAAATCTAATACAGTTGTCCCTCTTTATCCACAGATTTTTTTTATCCATGGATTCAAGCGTTCACGGCTTGAAAATGTTAAAAAAACCCTATAAATTCCAATAGCAAACCTTGTTTTTTCCATTTTATATAAGGGGCACCATTTTGTTATGCCATTATATTTAATGGAACTTAAGCATCCATGGATTTTGTTATCCATGGGGGATCCTGGAACCAAAGCCCAGAGAATAACAAGGACCCACTGTAAAACTTTGGTTGTCTTCCCTAACTTGATTTGGTTCCTGTGTACTTATTCCAAGTCAGTCAACAGATGGTCATCTTATACCAATTCTCTGCATGCCTCTGCTGTTGCTGTATATTCTGACTCTGCAGAAGATAAGACTACTACATGCTTGTTGCTGGCCCAGGTGATAGATCCATTTCAATATTCAGAACTTGGCATCAACTTGGCAAGGCAGAAGCTGAACAACAACTAGTCCCATATGCACACAGAGAGACACACAGGATCTAGTAGAAAAAGAAATATGCTTAGTCATCTTTGTAAATAAAGAATAGCTTTATAGCATGCCCTTGGAATTCATAGGAGTTTGGTTTTAGGACCTCATTGAATACTAAAATCTGTGAATGCTCAAGTCCTATTAGATACAATAGTGTAGTAAAATGGTGCCCCTTATATAAAATGGCAAAATCAAAGTTTGCTTTTTGGAATTTATATATATTTTTGAATATTTTCAAACTGTGGATGGTTGAATCTGGATACAGAATCTGTGGACATGGAGGGCTGACTGTATTTATTAAAATTTGTCATAATCAAAAGCAGGTGCATCTCCATAAGGAAACAGAAAGAATACACATTGCATAGTATCAGGATTATAAGGTAATGTTAAAAAATAAAACAAAAAAGCAATAAGTAAAAAGTAAAAGGAATATAAGATATCTAAGAAAAAGATCTCAGTGTAGAGAGAGGAAGTTTATATGTGCATATTTGTTATATGTATTTTAATAGATAGCTATATTTTAGTCTAATCTATGTCTATGTTTAGGTTTGGTTAGTTATGTCTATGTCATGTTAGGTTTTATGTAATGTTCAGTGTTGTATTGATGTTGGTCCTAAGTGAATAATAATAATAATAATAAAAGGGAGGAAAGAGAGCCAGCGTGGTGTAGGGGTTTCAGCATTGAACTCTGTAGACCAGGGTTTTATTGCCCACTCTGCCATGCAAACCTACTGGGTCACTTTGGGCAAGTCAAGCTCTCTCAACCCCACAAAGAATGGGGAGGTTGGCTATGAAAGAACTAGAAAAGATCCTAAAATGCAAAGACATACAACTCAGCACAAAAGTCAGAATCATACAAGCCATTGTATTCCCTATCACCATGTATGGATGTGAGAGCTGGAGAAGAGTGCTGAGGATCCCATGGACAGTCAAAAATACAAACAAATGGGTCCTAGAGCAGATCAAGCCAGAAACCTCCCTAGAAGAAGCCAAGATGACCAAACTGAGGCTGTTGTACTTCGGACACATCATGAGAAGAGACAACTCTTTGGAAAAGATAATGTTGGGGATAGTGGAGGGAAGGAGGAAGAGAAGAAGACCACATGCTAGATGACCTGGAACATGAGTTTGCAGGAGCTGGGCAGAGCAGTAAAGGACAGGCGGCCCTGGAGCTGTCTCATCCATAGGGTTGCCATGGGTCGAGATCAATGCAAAGGCAATTAACAACAACAACAAAGCTTAGGAAGATAGTCATAAAACCATGTACAGAGCTGGTTTTCTCCAAGGTCAGCCCATGTGGAAAGTAACATTTTCCATGTCCCTATTTCCATAGATCTTCAACCACAGTTACAAATATGCTGCAAAATGTTTCCTAACCATGTGGAAACATCTCAGAAACATCTGGGTCACCATATGGTCACATGCCAATCTGTAGCAAGAGCACACTACTTGGTAAATGGTTGTCAGTATTCATCCCATGTTATTGGGCCACTGGAAAGCTAAACAAAAAAGAAGGAGCTAGTGAGGGTGAGAAACAACATCTTTTTTGACACCATAACACCTGAGTATAATCTAAGGTTTTAGTAATTGTTGCAATGGCAACTGTGAAGATTTTCATGATGGGAAATGACATTAAAGAAAGTACTTTTTTATTTATTCAAGGAATAACCTAATCTGTATCTTAAACTCTGAACTCAGCCATCTGAATTGCACTGAAGTTAATTTTGGTCTATGCCTTCCTCTTGCCAATCCTCATCCTGTGTATTAATATTTCATTCTCTCCCAAATTTAAATCATGCATGTTTTTCAGGGAAGAGCACTTGGTTGCCACTCAGCCATTTTGGTTTACAACTTTTTAAACTTGTTTGCTATAAAACAAAATTGGTTTGTAGATTAACATGCCAGATGCCAAACAATAAATGACACGTTATCATATGCCTACCACTAATGAGATAATGAGCAGCTATGCAAACCAAATTCAGGCAACGGGTAACACAGATTTATGATGGGAATGGATGATGAGGTGCTTCAATGATTTCAAAGGCTTTGCTTTGACTGGCTCAAGAGAATTCTGTAGTTAGATGCTTAGGGCTCATTCCTACTTACATTTAAACTCGTTTGCGATTCACTTTCACTCTGTGTCAATAAATCGGTTCCACAAAGTCCATCGTTCCCACTATGAAAGCAGATCTTTTCATTAATCCCTTGTAAACACTTCTTTTTTGGCATGATTTTCATGCCCACTAGTTTCCGCAACTTCAAAATACATGTCAATCATCTGCACGTCATTGGTGACGCAAGCGGCAACATGGTGAGGATGGGGCCATTCCAGGCACCGAGTGGGGCAACTTTAGTAACTGAGCCTTTCTCTGCCCCTTAGCAACCCAAGCTGCCCAAGCATGCCATTTCCACTTTAGCAGCCTGGTTTGGGAACTATATATATATATTTAAAAAATTGACAGGACATGCGATCCACTGGTTTTCCAACTACTTGCTTTGCTGAGATGCAGTCGGCCTGATCACCCAGTATGCTGCCTGAATAATTGCAAGCAGTTGCAAATACAATGGATCACATATTCTGTCAATTTTTAAAATTATACATGTCTATATATCTATATCTATATCTATATTTATATATCTTGCACCCATAGGTCACACCACAAGCACAAAGGTAGCATTGAGGGCGGGGTGGTGGTGGAAATAGCTGATTTCCCAAAAACTGAGGAAGGATGGTAAACACCTACCCATTTGCCATTAGTCCCTCCCCTCCAGAATGATGCGATTCAGATCTGCCATTCCCACTTCTTAAACACACTTCGGAATAGATTCTTTTCAAAAGAACCACCAAAAAACTAGTGTCAGGAAACAGCAGGTTTTTTTTTTTGCCTCACTTCATTACAATTGAAACTGAGCACAGTAGGATTGGAACTGATTTCAAGTGCGGATGAGGCACATATAACCTGATCAGCAATTCACTTTAAATCATAGTGGGAATGACACCTTAGTGAGCCTGAGAAGGGAGTGGCTGAGGACTTTCTACCAATTCCAGAGTTTTAAAAGTTACAATTCCCAGAGTTCCACATCCAGCATGTCCACTGGCTGGGAAATTCTGGGAGACATAGTCCTAAAAAAATAATTTAAAATAAAATGAATTAAAAATTATTTTTTCAAACTGACTTTGTCAGAACCTAAATAGCAATGTGATTAATATTTTTAAATTCTGCATTTCATAATGGTACATTTCCCTCTCCCTTCATTTTTAGGTGGTAATGGGCACTAATTGATTAGCTTCCAAATATGTTAAGCTAGTTTGACAGCATTTGGGGACCTTATTTTGTTGAGTGGGGCTCTGGATTTTTGCCCTAGTGTCCTGCCCTGAGAATGCTAATACTTTGTGCTGCATAATACCTCTCTGTATAGTAAAGACCTGCTGGACATACATCCATGAGAGAATACTGACATAACTAGTAGCATCACTAGGGGGGTTTAGTGGTGCAGCTCACACTGGGTGACACTCCAGAAGTGGGATGACACCCTGTTGGTTCCCCCAGCTGGGGAGTGAGCACCACTATAGTGGGTGCCTCCTCCACACCCCACCCAACACCGCTGCTGCAGTGCTGTTCTTCTCCTGAGGAGAACAATGCCACGGCAATGAAGGAGATGGCCGAGTGTGGCCTTCTGAACCTCTCTGAGAGTGGCTTGCAGCAGTGGAGAAGGGGCAAATGCACCCTTTTGGTAGCTGCCCCCAGAAAGCCCTGCCTCCCTACCAGGTGATATTGGCAGCAGAGATGCCACTGGGCATAACCATGAAGATGGACAGAGATGCATCATGATGTAGTAGTTTGAGCATTGGACTAGGACTCTGGAGGCCAGGATTTGAATCCTGGTTTGGCTGTGTAAACCCCCTGGCTGACCTTGGGCAAGTCACTCCCTCTCAGCCTCAGAGGATGGCAATGACAAACCTCTTCTGAAGAAACTTGCCAGGAAAACCACATGACAGTTTTGCCTCAGGATCGCCATAGGTCAGGAAACAACTTGAAGGCACACAATAACACCAAATGGAGATGGATACAACACAGAAAGGTCTAGATTGCAATTTAGAACCTGAATAATGGTACAAAGCTGCCTCAAAAAGCTGTTGCCACACTGCAGAATTAATGCAGTCTGATGCATGGATCTTCCTATGGAATCCTGGTATTTTTAGTTTGTTGCAGCACCAGAGCTCTCTGACAGAGAAGGCGAAATTTCTCACAAATCTACAAATTCCAGAATTCCATAGCATGGAGCCATGGCAGTTAAAGTGGTGTCAAACTGCATTAAGTCTGCAGTGTAGCCGTAGCCAAGTTTTGTATCAGCTTAGCCAGCCCCAGCAACATCTCAACACTGCCTTAGAGCAACAGTCAACATAAATGGGCCATTTGTTTGCTCTTTGTATGCTACTGAATCTCAGCACTTGTATGTAATAGACACAAAGACCTAAAAATATTAAGAGGAACCCTTAGAAATTATTATTATTATTATTATTATTATTATTATTAAACAAAGTACCATTTCCCTTATTGCTTTTTTCTCCTTGCTGATTCTGACATCCTGTATCTTTTGTGGAATCTTTAGATCATTCTTCACAAATACTGCTAACTACTAACTCGTAAAACATATCAGCTGGCTTTATTACTTTTAACCATCTTTCCAATTGTGCTATAAAATAAAGGCAGATGCCATTTTAACATCTTATTATTATCAAGGGCCAGCTCCTCCAGCAGCACCTGCTTAGCAGCAATCTGCTTGTTTATAACCCTCCTCCCTTTTATAGGTGACAGTTTAAGGTGGCTGCTCTCTATCTTGCAAAGAGTTCGTTTTAATGTAGCTGAAGTGCCGCACACAGTAGGTGAGTGCCTTTCTTTTCATCCGGTGATATTGAGAAGGGGTCGCAGGTTCACCTGTGATTTTTGCTTGACAGCTTCGCCACACACATCAGGCTCTGCCAAATGCTCTGCCATTAATTTATGATTTAAAGTAATTAACTTTTGCTGATTAAAGTAATTATTTCAAGTGCATTGCACTCAGGCCCAAATGATGCACGCAGCCCCCTCTCCAGTTTGAGCTAACAGCATGCCAAGTGCTTAAAAGCTGCACCAGGGAGCTCACAGTGGCTTCTGCCAGTCTAACAGATCTGCCATGTTTATGGCTGACTTGTACTAACTGCTCATTTTAATGCAGAATCCTGGCAGAACACTGACACAGTGTGAAACCTTCATCCGGTAAACAAGACAAGCTTCAAATTGGTGACATCGATGACAGTGAAAACTGTTTAAAAACGAATCTTGCCTCCAGCCTTTCAGAGGTATTTCCCCCTCTTTTCTCTCTTTTCTTTTTGAGCATTGGCTGTTAAACAATTTACAGCTTTATCCAGCATTTGTCTTTTAGCACAAGGCAGGTGCAAAATTCAGGTTCTTCATGGCAAAGAAGCCCTCCTCTCTCTGTTTCTTTCTCTTTTTCTCTCACACACATACACACACCCTTTGCAAATGGAGGAGGGAGCTAATATTTGAATGCAATTCATTTTATATGGAAGAAGAGGTTTATTCTTAATGTATTTATTAGCTCTTCAGGACTGAGCATTTCATCCTTTTGGTTCTCTCCATGTAATCTGAGTTGGAAACCAAGATACAATAGCAGTGATAGGAGAGCGGCACGGCTTCCAGAGAACAAAACACTGCCAACCTGGAATGCTGTTGCAAGAGATGCATTTTGCCAAATGAGTGCCAAAGTCTAATTTTAGTTTTGTTTCTCTGTGGGAAGAAGATAATTCCAGGAATGGCAGTATTTGGCTTTTGAGCACACTGTTATCAATGAAGAGCAGCAAGCCCATACTTAAAACAAATATGCCTGAATGATAATAAGACAGACGGTTAAAACCAACCTCAATATTTTAATTAAATATTAGCAATCAGTTAGTTAAATGACTAATTTTTGCTCATTTGGGGGCATTTCCATTTTCGTATTACATGGCTCTTCTCCCCAGTACTGAGACACTTGGTTTTAGTTTCCAATTTGAATGACAGTAGCAATAAAATCATCCATACTATTTACATTCTTACTGTAAATGAAGAAACCTGGTCTCAAACATAATGAAGCAGCTAAGGGGAGATTCCTGATACATTGGAATCTGTTTGACAGTATAAACTGTGAAGAAAAGCTGTCAGGAATGTGAACACAGGGTCGGTATGCACATGCCACATACCCACACCCAAAACGAGGCTCTGAAATACAGCAGGGAAAAATTCCCAAACAAAACCTATGTTCTAACACAAAGCACATCTTTTCTCTTGGATGCAAAAAAGCTCCAGACTATTAAAGGCAGAGTGTTTGGCTTTGATTCATCAGGGCAAAGTGCAGGTGGTCATTTTGCTGATTTCTGTGATGGTGAATTCTGGCTTCAAGTGCTCTTTCAGCTGAGGTAATTCATATTGCTGAATACCCTATTCACTCTTATAGGCAAACATTGAATCAAGAGCCAAATAGAAGCAGTTTATATGTTGTGAGGACAAATCCAGGGAGTGATGGGGGACACTGAGCACATCTTTCACAAGCTTCTTTGGAAAGCATTCTATAGACATAATCTTTCCTAAGAATAAAAACCAATCTAATAATTAAACCATGCAAATTATTCTCCCAGAACTACAATGTTTGGAATGATCACATTTTCCAAATAGCTAGAGCATAAAGAAGATCTGCTGAAGAGTAAATATGACATGAGAAGCGAATTCAGTTATAATTTTAATGCTGAAGCAGCACTGAAAAGAAAAAGAGAGGAGATCTTAAGTGAGCACAGTGGGACTTACTTCCAAGCAATCATGCATAGGATTGCTCAATATGGTTCTCAAGGATTTCAGTGGTCTTTATATAGGATTGGGCCACATAATTCTCCAAGCTATTTCCCCCAATCCCTATGTCTATTAATGGAAAATATTCTATTGATTATAATTGATTTTGGAGCAGGCCTTTTCTGCTGCATATTTCAAAGATTTGGGCTCTTACATTGTCCTTCTGCTAAAAAAGGGGGGAGGGGGAGAAAAGAAAAAAAGAACCAAAATTGTAGTATTATTGACTCAGTATAAATTTGAATTTAAAATCACAGAAACTGCTCTTAATTAGCCTGCTATGAAGGCTATGAGGCTTGGTGCTGGCAAACAAGTGTTCAAGATCAAATATAAAAACAATTCTAACAGTACAATACTATAACCTCTAGTTTGGTTTGTCATTTTAAACAGATACAAGTGATGTTATTTTTCACAAACTAATGGTAGCACTGTGTGGATGCTTTCTCTCTTTCTCTCCTCTTTCTATTATCTAATACCAGAAATTGTTGCCACTTAGGCTTAAATCCAAATGCCAGACCCAAATAGAGTAGACCCATTAAATCAATCATAATTTTGTAAATCAACTTTAAATACTGTAGGTTTCAAAATATCTGGTCTAAAACTGGAAATAGCAATTGTATTTAAGTCACTATATTAGAAACTTAATTTTTGTATGTGTGGACCTCCTTACCATATGAAGTTCATCCAGGTAGCACTGATCTATACTGGGTATTAGGTATGTGCTGCTCAAATTCTAAATCACATTCTTTCTATGTGTATTGTTATACAAACCAGGCTTGTCCATATTGAATTTAATAACCTTTAAATCAATCCAAACAATCAATAGTACTTGGGAAAGTTTTCAATGTCTTATTTTCATTTTCTTTCAATGAGTTTGTTGTTTAATCTCTCCAGAAAGTGATGGGCACTAAAATACAAAAAATGTGAGTTTACATGGTCTTTTGTCATTTCTCTTTCTTATTTCCTCCCTCTCTCTCTTTTTTCAAAAAGTATAACTGGTTAAATTTGTATTTTGCTAATATACTGTACAATTATACCCAAAAAGACCAAGTGTAGTTCTCATCAGCCATCTGTGGTTTCATCAGCCATTCCGGAAACTGGCTGTTAATTGCCAATTCTTAACCAGACAATGGCAGATGCTAACTTTAATATCCAACAGTGCTCTTCAAAGCATCTTTTATATGCATGTATCCATACTTTAATATACTTTTTTCTTTCCAGAAATGTGCCAACTTGGTAAAGGCTGATTAGCTTAGTGTACTGTGTGTAATGAAGCAGTGATCTCATAAAAATGACAGTTTACATTCCAGTATCGGGCTACAGCAAAGGTAACATGACTAACGATCAATAACAGAAGGAGGTATCCTTCCATTGTTTTAAAGTATTCTGCTGTTCATTCAGTGGATATGCTTACATTTCAGGGCAGCTTATGTTTTGTTCTGGTTTTTTTTCCAGGTTTTTTTGGCCACAATGATATAAGGATAATTTTGACAAAACTTTGCCAACTTACATACCTCACAACAAACACTCAAATAGCCATGGAGAATTAAAACACTATGCACTGAATTGGCTTTCCCTCCAAATATTTACAAAAAGATTTCAGCATCCTTATTTATTTAATCTCAAGCAGGAACATAATTGAGGTACATTTTTTTGCCATATTGGTTTTGTACTAAATCATCTTTTCAAGTCAGAACCCCACGACAAATGGAAGCCTTCTGGGTTAGCATGGGCTCCTTTTCATAGAAAATTTGCTTGCCTAAAATAATGAATAATGAACCTATTACCTCTCTGACTGTGGCCTGCAGTCTACAAAGAGATATTAGGAGCAATTTGTACTCAACATGCAGGTCTGTTCCATCTAAAATGTTATCAATGAGCTTGTCAACCCAAGCCCTAACCTTTTTTTGTTGTTATTTTCATCTGCTTCTCTCAGATGTCTCTGCTTGTGCCTGTAACCTCCAAAGACTAGCAACAGGATGTCATACACCTGTTTTGCTTAAGGCTGGGACTTAGAGTCCTGTGCGATATTGTGTAGGCATTGGCTCGCTTGCTGCTTTGCTCAACGTATATGTCAGAATGTCAGATGATAGTTGTTGTATCTGCAGCTGTTGCATAAGAACAGTGCCAGGGGCAAAACTTTCCTGTGGTGAGCTTTAATTTGCTCTGCCCTCCCTGAAGAGCTCCCTCACTTCACCTTGCTGATGCTGCTGCAGCTGTGTAAGAACTGAGCCTCATGTGCAGCTGAGACCAACCTTATGGGGAAGGAAAAGAGGACTATTAGCAGCAATGGACATGCCAAGGCATCAGATGGAGCATAAGCATAGCTAGAGTGAAAAGTAGGAAATGAGCAAGGTAACACATGCATCTTTGTTGCTCATTGGTGGTGATTTTTTTTGTATCTCTGAAAATTGGTCTGAAATGGGCACTGTAAATGACAAAGGCTTCAAGCTCACAAGTAGGTCAGTTTCCTTACATGCTTGGAAACTATGCCAGAAGAGTTCCTCGAAGCCTAAATAAGCTATAAGCTGTCAGGGTATTCATGGGAGATCCAACCACATTTTATGACTGCTTCCAGAATTAGGTTGACAATCCAACCAGATGTAGAGTGTGATTGCAACTGGACTGCCAAAGGCAAAACAGCAGCACAACAACAGTCTCCTGTCAACATGGGTATGGTGGACAAAGGCACATATATCTCCACCTGAAGATTTATTGGTGTGGAACATCCACATGGATTGGATGTCTCCATTGAAATGAATGGGCAAACCCACACTCATAAAATCCCCTCACCTTTTGAGCATGCACACATTTTGGGATTGGGGCTCAAATGAATAAACATGTTGTCATATTTTAAGGACAGAGATAGTTTCCCAGATAAGAGAAGATAATTGAAAGGAAGTTTCAGAAAAGCTACATAAATATTGCAAGCCATTTCTCAGTGGCTTTTTTGTCCTCAAGAAGGATAGTTGCTTTTCAAAGTGACATGGAGAGATTGCAGTGATCATTGGTAATTTAAAAGAAGAAACACAGAGTCTGATTTTAAATAGAAACATCATTACATATTACTACATTTTCTTTGGTTACATCTATTATTTAACAAAAAACAGAAGCACTTTGTTATTTTCATTTGAAATTTTAACTAAATCCAGTACAAATAGAAAACTTTTTTTTTTTTGCAAACTTGCCATTGTTGTTGTTGTTGTTGTGTGCTTTCATTTATGACTTATAGAAACACAAAAGTAAATCTATTCTTGGCAAAATTTGTTCTGGGTGGTTGGATGGAATTTGCTTTTGCTACATAATTTGAGGGAAAATACACTGAGATACAAGTACATATTTTGGGGGTCACCACACGTAAATGTTGCCTGGTGTCATTATGCTCAAATATATGCCTATATGTATCTTGGTGAACAACTGTATGATAGGCTACTACTAATATCAGATGAAGGAGACATTTTCAGTAGCTGAACAGGACACTAGAATAGTGTGTATGAAAATTTTGATCACATGCCTTCTTGTGGCTTTTGCCTCTACAAAGCAATGAAGCCTGTAGTTCTATGCATACTTCCCTAGAAGAAAGGGGATCACCAATAGCATCATGAGGGGGGGGTGTTGTGGGCTGCACCAGGTGACACCCCAGAAGGCCCAGCTTCTCCTTGGCCCTTCCTGGGCCCTCCCTGGCTTCACCTCAGTCCTTCCCAGGCCCCACAGCTTCTCCTCGGCCTTTCCTGGGCCCTATAGCTTCTCCTCGGCCCTCCCCAGGGTTGCCAGGGGCTGTGCCCACATATCTCTGCATGCCCTGGAAGCCCACCAGAAGTCCCATCCCATAAGTCCTGCCCCCATAAGTCCCACCTCCATGAGTGACTGCACCGAGTGACACCAACCCTAGGGACACCACTGGGGATCACTGAAACTAGCTTTTGAGTAACACAGTTAACATTTTAATTAATTCTTCAAACTGAGCACTAAAAAAAAAGGTGGTTATATGCTGTCTCAGTGTATCTCCCTTGGTCAGGCCTGATTAGTACTTGGATGAGGACTCGCCAAGAAATTCTTGGTGTTGTGTGTTATATTTCAGAGGAAGGTAATGGCAAACAAATTCTGAGTATTTCTTGCCTAAGAAAACGCTATGAAATTCATGGCATCGCCATAAGTTGGCAAACAATTTAATAGCACATACATATAATGGCGAAGACAACTAGTAAACAACAACTAGTAAATGACAACAGGCATCCCTAGTACCAAAAAATGTGCTTCTTCCTTTTGTATCATCAAGTGTAGGAAGAAGGAATTTGAAATGAATTTTCTCATCTCAAACCCAGCAGTATCATTGTCCAGCAGATAGACTCATCTTATCTAGTTGTTGCAAAAAATTCCACTTTACTGTACATAAAGTGTTTTGAAAATCCTAATGATTCTGCTGTTTGCTGCCTTGAGATCCTGTATTGAGAGAATTGTAATTGGTTTATTTTATTGGAAATAAAGTTTAAAAAAAGAAAGGTGGGATATAAGAAATAATAATAATAATAATAATAATAATAATTCTCAACAGAATTATGATCATAAAGAATATGAAGAACAATTTTGCAGACAGTAAAAATAAGGAGCAGGTTAAAAGGACCTGGTTGTGCTTTTTTTTTTTTTTTTAAAGATTCCTTCTTACCTATACTTCACTGGTGACTACTGCAGTCCTGAAACTAACTGGGATGGCCCTAGATACAACCCAGGTACTGTGACCAGACTTCCCAAATTTTGGAATTTGTGGAAGTAGCTCATAAGATAACTGCTCTCTGATGTTCCCTTGACTTCAGGACAGAGGAGACCTGTGGAAATCTTTCATGATATGTGTACTGAATCTATTGGTGGGAGAAGTGGCCACATTGATTGGGAAATTAGGAGAGTTATTATCCAAAAAAGCCAGACTTCCAAACTCTGTATTATGTTTGTGTAAAACATGTCCTCAGACTCAGCTGCAATTTTACTGTACGGTATAGTAGAATTCATATTAAATAGAATCATAGAATCAAAGAGTTGGAAGAGACCACAAGGGCCATCCAGTCAAACTCCTGCCATACAAAAATAGAAATGAGAAATGTCTCTTAGGTGACAAAACTGATGACAATCATATGAAAATCAGCATTTCTTGCAATGAATTCGCAAAGTACAATTTAATCCATTACTGCTTTGGAATACTATTCATTCCTAATCATTATACTACTATTGATTTGCCTGAGACATAAAGCCAATTCTTAGGCTGTGTAACAACAATTAGAAATGTATAGCAAGTCCACTACTTACCAACTCAGAATGGGTTCGGATGACAGTTTGCTATCTATCCTCTTGGATTGCCTGAGGGGGCTGGGAATTGGAGGCGCTGCATTGCAGTGGTTCCGTTCCTTCCTCTTGGGCAGATCCCAGAAGGTGTTGCTCGGGGACAGTAGCTCCGCCAGTAAGGGGCTAAGTGCGGCGTCCCCCAAGGCACCATTCTGTCCCCGATGTTATTTAACATCTATATGAAGCTGCTGGGAGAGCTCATCTGGAGACATGGGGCTGGGTGTTATCAGTACGTTGATGACACCCAGATCCATTTCTCCATGTCTCGGTCGTCAGCCTCAGCTCCTGATGGAGTCTCTCATCTCAATGACTGTTTTAAGGCAGTAATGGACTGGATGAGGAAAAACAGATTGAGACTGAATCCAGAAAAAACGGAGGTACTCACAGTAGCGGCTCCAAAACCAGGTATCGGGATACAACCTCCACTCACTGTTAAGGACTGTGTTCGCAGTCTGAGGGTGCTCCTGCACTCGTCACTTCAAATGATTAATCAGGTGAATGCGACGGCCTGGAGTGCCTATGATCAGCTTCGGCTGATACACCAGCTGCGCCCTTTCCTGAAAGTAAGGGATCTCGAAACTGTGGTACATGCTTTGGTAACCTCCCGTCTTGATTTCTGTAATGCACTCTACATGGGGCTACGCTTGTGCTTGGTTCGGAAACTTCAATTAATTCAGAACATGGCAGCAAGGATGGTCTCTGGTACAGCTAAAAGAGACCATATAACACCTGTATTGAAGTGTCTTCACTGGCTGCCTATTAGTTTCCAAGCCCAGTACAAGGTATTGGCTATCACCTATAAAGCCCTTAATGGCTTGGGTCCAACATATCTTCGAGACTGCCTCCTCCTATACAATCCACTCTAAACACTTAGGCCCTCTGGGATGAATTTATTACAGGTGAAACAATCTAGGCGATCAGCAGCTTCCCAATGACTGCTCCCAGATTATGGAACGGCCTGCTGGATGAGATCTGTCGTATGACGACTTTAGACAGCTTTAAAAGGGCTGTCAAGATGGATCTTTTCTGGCAGGCCTTTCCAGACTAGTCTTCCCAGCCATAAGAAGCCTGTCCAATGGTATCTTCTTTTCTCCCTCCCCTGTTGTCCCTGTTGTTTGTTATTGTAAATTGTTGGCATCGGCCCAAATTTTAATTGCTGTTTTTAATTTGATGATTGTTTAATGATTTTTAAGGGGCGGGAGGGTTGGGTTTGGGTTTGATTTTTACTATATTGTATTTTATGCTGGAAGCTGCCCTGATTGCTATGCAGAGGGGTGGGGTACAAATAATTTATTATTATTATTATTATTATTATTATTATTATTATTATTATTTATCTATGCATTTCACCCCTTGCCAACTGCAAGTGCCTGGCAATCTGTTGCATTTGGCTATAGCTTATGCTCACACAAGGCCTAATTTCTGAGTGACTGCTGAAGTATGATAGAGTATTTACACTTTGTGGGATGGGATATATTAGGTGACTTCGCATGCAATCACAATCACCCATAAGATGTAAATATCTTCCCCCAATTTACCTTCAGTGAAAAGAACTTGATTAGAATGGGTTTGTAATTCATCATATTTTTCTATTCCTCCTTCAGTTTTGCTTTTCTGCCATGTTGAAACACAGTTGTCCACATAACAAAGTGCCATTTCAAGGACAAAATGGCCCCTTGACAATCTCCACCTGTACTGGGATTCCCTTTCTCTAATGAAGCTGGAAAATGGCAGAGGCAATCTGAGTGAGTCCAAGCATGTTCTTTACTTTTGCCTTTATTATTCCCCAGAAGGGTCAAGAATGTATCCATTTGGGAGTGTTGCTTTTTGAATGTCATTGCTTTTTGTCTCTTATTCATTTATTTGTAGGTCCTTTCTTTGGTCCTAATTATTTACAAGTGAGGAACCAAGATGCTTGGGGGTAAATAACAGTATTCTGCAGGGTTTATGCCTGCTATTCTTTCTTCTATCCTGTAGAACCAGCCTACACTAAAGCCCTGTAGTGTCTACCATGAACATGTTGGGATGTTTTTCACTTAGGTCAATAGTGACAATTATTAGAAGTGGCACATATAAACACAAAAAGCAAGAGGCATTAACAGGTCTATTCACTAAGGGTTCTGCACCCTTTTGACTAAAAAGTTCCTTTTAAACAAAAGTAACATGTCTAATCTGTGTAAATGTCAAGATTTTTGTATTTGTTAATTCCCATCTCCTTGATGTGCAACATTCCCAACTGTGTGTGGGCTTCATGGAAAGGTACAGAACCAAAATATCATTCTGGTACATTTGTTAACTCATGGAGGGGGGGGGAAGAGGAAGGCGGGGGGAATAGGAGAAATGGAAAATGATCCAAAAATGCACTTATGTGAATTGCACTTACGAAGCATTCACTTATGCACTCATTTTGCCTTGTATCCATTGGGAATTTAGAGCAATAGTGTTCACTGCATGAGCCCCATTGTCCATGAGTACTATATTACAGTGTATGTCTTACACAAACTGATATATAACTGATGCACAATGCTTCAGAATGGAATATGCAGACAACACAAAGTATTGGTGCTATTTTGCTTTCTTCCATTAAATTTGTGTCAGAGAACTAGTCTTTTTAAAACATAGCTGAACATGAAATACCATTAAAGGCATTTTAGTTGCTTCTGGGGAGCAATTTGTCCATTCCCAGGGCAAAATCAGATGAATCCCCAATAACATTTGCAGTGATGTGGCCAGAGCTTTCTGTTTTCTCTTATAAACTTAATTCCAGAGAAATGTGTAAGTATGCCACACAGGTGCTGACTTTATCTTTTTAACAATGGCATTATTTGCCACACATCAGGTTGCTTTGCAATTCAGAGTGGTAGTGCTCTAAAATTGTTTTGTGGCATGTCATGGAGGCTGTTGTTTGAAAGCAATCGTGCATGTTATAATAGGGAGCAGGTTACCCAGAAGCTATGGGAAAACAGCAATTAACCCATTTTCCCTCCCACAACATGATCTTCTCAGAAACACATACCTCAGCAATGTATATGTATGCCTTCAAATGGCCAATATAAAATGTGTAGGTGAGGAAAGGCATGTTCCATGTCAAACCATTTGAGGAATCTCCTCTTCTAAAAAGCACACTAAATCTATCATGTAGTTTCACCCTCAGACACAGGCTGGTAATATCATCTTGCATGGCTCAACTTCAACTTTCGTTCATAGGTTAGTAAGTATATAGTGAGATGTGTCACAATTGTCTATTGCAAAGATTGATGACTGATGTCCATGCAATAAATAATTGTCAGAACCCAGATGTTATTCAAGATGGGATCTGGCATCTTGAAGGTATTTAATCTCTTACTTATATCCCAACTTTCATCCCATGGGTTCAAGTCAGCACATATGATTTTCTCCCCATTTTATCCTCAAAACACACATATAATGTAGGTTAGGATAAGTGAGAGGGTGTTTGGCTCAAGGTCACCCAGTGGGACCCAGCACTTGGATTTCCCAAGTCCCAATCCAATATTCTTATGTCCAATTGTCTTCATGAGAAATTAAATCCCTCCAAGCAGCCTTTAGAATGTAGGCTTAAGACCTTTTGCTATATATATATATGTTGATAAAGGTAATGCATTCCTTATGATTTCTCAGACAAAATGTTATTCCAGCATTTTAAACCTATTTATAACACTTCTGTCCTCAATGTGTATTCTGAAAAATCACCTCTAAAGACACTGTTCAAATGTTCATTGACAAAACACAAGATAATCAACTATTAAGAAGCAAACAAACTTGTAATTGCTATCCATTTAGGCTAATTATAGCCAAGAAGTTGTAACTGGAATGTTTTCCTCATAGCAAATGGTACTTGGAACCAAAATGTGGTGGTAGTATTTGTATAGGCTTTTGACGTTTACCTTTAATGGTGCACTAAGCATTTTGCACACTCTCCTGAGAGACTTATTCTTTTCCTTACCAAAATTTCTTCACAGTCCCAACGTTATTGCCATGAAACATAATATAGGCTCTCATGATAAAGAAACTTTGTACATAAATGTACAGTTACCAGGATAGACTATGGGAAGATTTGTGTTTCTTTCCCCCTTCTGTTGTTCATCTTTTCACTGCTGTTTTAATTCATTGATATACATGGCAGCAGGTGGAAGCTTATACAGAGGAACACAGGAGGCACGGATTAATTCCCAGCTTGGCAATGCATCTCCCAGCCTCCCCCCCCCCCTCATAGCACTATCCTTTATCTTTACAAGGATGGTTTTGAATATGTGATGTTTCAATAGCTTAGCCAAGTGAAAGAGCTGCATGCCAGCCCTAGTTTAATTGGAAGGAAGAGTGGTTCACATTTAAGTATTCAAGAATTTCAGCAAAGTAAAGCAAGACATTCACTTCAGTCCAGAGACAGAAACCTGGGACATGATGTCTGGCATGATGTCAACGCCTGGCACCATACAACAGCTGGCACTGTGCCTTGGAAGAGCCCATCAGCCCCCTCATCCTGCAACATCCTGGTAGTGGCAATTTCTCACATTGCCCCTTGGCATTGCTCTACCCTGAAGCAGTGAGGTAAATTTAAATGGAGAAAGACCCTTTACCTGACCTAGGTTGGCACCGGTGCTGATTTTCCCAAGCTCCCTTGTCCACTTTGGAAGCAGTGGTGTAATTGATCCAAATACCCATGAAAAAGGTTCATGCTGGAGCACTGTGGAAAATTTAAATGGAGGCAGGACTTTATTATATGAGAGTAATTTTTATTAGCCCCATCGAATCTAAAGCCAACATGTTGTTGTTAGCATTTAATTTTGCATGATAAGATTGTAAGACTGTCTCTATCTTACAAAACATGCCCAGTATGGCCTTAGATGTCAAGATGCACATCACAGCTGGGAGAGAAATGCTGAAACCTGGCTGTCACCTCCATAACTTTGTGAGCCAGCATTTATATCTAGTGAGTATTATAGGCTATGCAGTAAAGAGGATTTTTTTTTTAAAAAAAAAAGCCCATTAATCTCAAAATGATTGAAAAAAACATATTTGCAATCTTCATGAATTCCAAAAGTTGTCAAAAATGGGCAGGGAAGTAAATGCCACTTGGATGTTGCTATACAAATGTGTAATTTGCATGCCTGATCTTTTGAATACAGTGCCTTTGATGCAGCCATTTAGAAGCATAAATTGTCTGTGATATAAGAGAGATACATATAAGACATAGTCCTTTGAGAATGATAATACTTAAGTAAACAGTACATACTACCACCATAATATGTACATAATAATATGTATATAATATGTAGTAAAACTATCTTTATCATATCAAAGTCTATGCAATTGCCACCTCCCTCTTATACTACATGGGCATTTTCATTTGTATGAAAAATGTCAAGAGGGAGTGGGAAGCAAAGATTCCTTCATCTGTCAGACCATAACTTGTCTGATATTTTCATTAGCATTAAGATGCATTAGCACCAAAGAAGGAACAGAACTGTTTTGTCTTAAGTAGTTCTTATGATACAGCAAAGCTTGGACTTTTTATCTTCCTGTATTGATAAACATGATTCTTGATACTTCACCAGCTTAATTAATGGTACTAAAAGACTGCAGAGTGCTAAATGTTATGGCCATTTCCTTTGCCACTCTTTAAATATAGCTGGCAGCTCTATAAATCTGCAGTGAGGGGGCAGAGTCAAAAGTTAACTATTCCTCTGTTTATTGCAAGGAGATCACAACTGAGATAAACAAAAGCATTATCTCCTAATCTCATAAAAGAACATTTTATGGAATAGAACTCATAAAATGTCAAAATGAAGGTGTCTGGCTGACGGTTATGACCACAGGATTCTCCTGGGATAGTCACCCATGATTCCAGAATAACAGGAGAAATCAGAACACATTTCTTGAGTCACAGGCAGGATATAAATAATGTGATTGATTGACTGAGTTACTGATGTGTATAGATATAGCTAGTGCCCATGTGTGTATATGGACTCACCTTAGTACTCATACTCAGAGTTCTTGACATAGTAATACTACCTTTAGATTATGTCAGTTTTGGGATTCTGGTGGTGTATGCCGGGGAGACAAATTTCTCATCATTGGACACATCTGTTTAGGGGAGAAACATCCATCAGTCTGAACATTGTGAGAAGAAATGTAGGTAGGAATCAAAGTTAGCAAGAGATGTTTTCTGTTGTGCAGTGGAAATGTCTTGTTGTTCCATAAATCTTGTGTGCTTGTTCAGATTTTGTTCAGCTCATTTGTGGTGTAGTAATTAAAATACTAGATTAAGACTGGAGAGATCCAGATTGAAATCTCCAATCAGCTGTGAAAATGACTGGGTGATCTAGGGCCAGTCATTCTCTTCCACCTTGATCTATCTCATGTGGCCTACAGAGCTATTGTGAAATTAAAATGTGGGGAAGGGGCAAGGTAAATCTCCTTAGATAAAGGGGTAAAACTGTTGGGATTTTTAAAAAGATAACAGTTTGGGAGAAGCATTCTTCCTTTCCCAGCAGTATGCCTCTCATGCCTCTCCCCTTCTATGTCTTTCATGAATTCAGTCTTAGTTTTATTCAAAGGGATCCTCTCAGGTGCTGAGCTCTGCCCCTGCTCTGAGATTCTGATTCTCTGTTCATGGCTGTATTTGACTATATTTCTTGTAGCAGAGGTGGGAAACCATAAAGTATGGAGAGAGATGATTTCCACCCCACAACCATCTATGAGCCAGATGGCTACAAGGGCATTATAGGGTTTCTGCCAAGGGCCTACACCCATTGTTTCAGCCAGAGACCATTCTTCATTCTTCTTTCCCCCTTTCTCATTTGGGTAAAGAGGAGTAGTATTGAAGCAGTCTCTTCTTGTGGGCAGGCATAGCTGTCTAATACAAATTGCAGTTGTCTTTAAGCCTGGTTTGACACACTGCTCTATCTCTCTAATGATCTCAACCGAGCATCCCTCCAATGAATCACTAATCCTTTCTTCAATCACTGATTGAAAATATCATTGGGGTTTCTTCTTTTCCTGAGACCACATGGGGGATGGAGATGAAATGGGAACTTTTCAAGCCAAATCTCATCTTTCGTAGGCTAGATTGGCCTCATGGACTAGAGGTCACCCTCATTATGATATAGCATTATGCACCCATCTTTTTGATTCCCTTAGGTAAGTCTCAAAACTGTGAAATGTTGGGGAATTTCTATTTTCTATTTTTTTCAATGTTTCCCAATGCATGGGGGTAGTTTCACTAGCTCTAGACCCTCCAGTACATTGCTGGGGACACTTCCAGTACATGTAGCAAGAATTGTAATTTTTTTTTTTAAAAAAAATTATTTTGTGGCTCTCTGAGATATTTAGTTCTCCCAGTACTTGAAGGTAGCTCTTATTTCTCTTCTCATTTTATTTGGGTCCATGAGGATCAATGCATTCTGTTCCATCACTTTCATTAAAAAGCAAGCAAACAAACAAAAAACACACACACAGGAAAGCAACACAAGAAAACAAAGTAAAAGCAGTGATAGCTATCTGTATGCAAAGCTTTTCCCTTTGCTCTCCCACATCTCCAAGTATCTACTAGTGGAAGAAGAAGAAGCAAGTGTGGATGATAAGATGCAGAAAATGCTTCATAGGCATGAAAGATACATTAGGAAATATGGTGGGATTGCTGCTGTGAACATAGCCCGCAGAGGATGATGGCTGTGTGTGTATGTATGCACAGTATTTTATAAAAGCAGATTATCAAGTGTCTAGAAGATAAAGGGTCAAGTGGACCTATTTACAAGAAGTTATTCACTTGAGAAAGAATGCTTTTACAAGATCCAGCTGTGGAATATCAAATGAATGTATTGTTCTCTGAACAAAAAAATGCTTAACTTTATATAAATAGTAATATCATGATTTCCTGGGGCTGCTGGTGAACATGATGCTATAATAGTATCTAGCTGTGTTTATTCCTTACTACACCTGACTCCGGGGGGTTGCAGACTGCCAGAAATAGTGTGAATTCAGTCCACTTTTAGGGTTAGGGTTAGTGCTAGGGAATCATGGGAACTGTTATTTTTCTGAGACATTGAGCCTTCTCTGTCAGACAACTCTGATGCCACAATAAAATACAGTTCCCATGGTTCCCTAACTCTAACCCTAACCCTAAAAGTGGACTGAATTCACACTATTTCTGGCAGTCTGCAACCCCCCTTCACTTACCTCAAGCCAAGGGTATCCAACACTAAATAAAAATTCAGCAACTTACCATGTTTTGACATCAGCAGTGGGAACCATGACTGGTGTAGAATCACCTGCTCCAGAAGGAATAAGTTTAAAATGAGTGAAATCTAGGCCAATCAATTATTCTTGTCTGTCTCTGTGTAACTCTGGGATTCAGTGTGGTCCATGAGGGTGTACATGTGCATGTTAGCCCAAACCAAAGAAATTGTATGACAAAGTTTGTTTGGTTCATGAATCTCAGCCATTATAAGATGAGACAGAAATTCTGTTCTGTGCCTGGAGAACAGCCTGCTTGCTTCTTTTTATGGCTGTTGTCAGATTTTTAGTTTTGTATGACATTTCCCTTCCAAGGCATAAGTCTAACCAAAATAGTCCCTGCGGCTATTAAAAAAAAACTCTGCCATGGGTGCCCCTGAAAAATTTCCCCCACACATAACACACCTGGGCGCATGTAGAAGTAAATTTAAAAGTTCTCCAAGATGGCTGAAATGTATCAAGTAGTCAGACTCTGATGTAATAATAATAATAATAATAATAATAATAATAATAATAATAATAATAATAAATTGTATTTATATCCTGCCCCTCTGTCAAGCAATCGGGGTGGCTCACAACAGTTTAAAAACTTCATACAATTTTAAAATACAATCCAAATCTCACAACCCTCCCACCCCTTAAAAAAGAATTAAACAATTTTAACATTAAAACAAGATAGTTTCATGGTTCAGGAAGGGCATCAAACTCAATGGTATCTGTGAACTGTACTTTTCCCCACAGAACTACATAATTTTAAATGGGGGATGATGAGATAAAGCAAAGGATGGTACAGATGCCAATAATATAACAACAGAGGAACCCCAGATTCTTACCCATAGGTATCATTGGTGTAGCAGTGCTCAGTGGCCAACAGCAATTAGTTCATGCCAGATGTTAATACCAAGGCCAGAAAGAGTAAAGAAGCCACCCCTGGCAGCAGGTGCTGGAATGTACAGGATGGAGAGCATCAGTAAAGTTTAGATGAAAAGTTTATCTGGTTCATACGGATGAGGGTAGTCCACTGTATTCTGGGAGTAATGACCCCCTCCATTTTCTAGGAAAATTGGACTACATAATTTGTGGCAGACCAAACAACTTTCCCTGCATTCCCTATACTAATCTGCTGTCTTCACGCACATTGAAAGAAGCCACTTTGTTGTTGCTATGTGCCTTCAAGCTGACTCTGATCTATGGACACTCTGCTATAGTTTTCTTGCCAAGATTGCAGGCATTGTCTTCTTCTAAGGCTGAAACAGTGTGATGTGCCCAAGGTCATCCCATGGTTTTCCATGAGTCAGCAGGGATTGAAATCTTGAAGTCTCAGGTACTCAAGTAGTAGAACTAGCAAAATGAAATGGGAGAGGTGCCATACAGTTCTTTTTCCTCAGCATAAAGTCTGGGGCCTGCCCTGGCTGATGCTGTTAACCTTCACTGCCATATCTCACAATAGTTTTGCTTGTTATGAATTCAATCAAAAATATACCTGGAACTTTTGTAGCTGTTTCCAATACAGGCTAAAGTATGGCCAACATTTTGAAAGAAATCAGCATGCAGTTTTAAGTCCAAGACACCTTGTAAAGGAAAAAGGGACAGTGTGACTGAGCAAAGCATCCAGGCTTACACAAAATGTTCTTGGAAAAGCCTTTTTCTTGCCCATCACTGAGAGCTCACAGGAAACAGAGTAATAGAAACATTGCTGAATATTGTTTTTCTTCATAGCATTTTGGTACTTAGTTTTGAGGAAAGAACACATATTATCAGCTTCACTTCACTCCAGGAGACCTTGTGAGAAAATGGTCTTAAAAACTGGCAATCAATAGTGTGTGTATGTGAACACAGTGTGCCATTAAATGGCCAGATATTTAGATCTCTTCAAACACAAGGTGATACAAAAGAAAATAATAACTGGGAAGGACAAACCAGTTGGAGTTGTAATTCAGAGGAACAAAGACTTGGAAAGAGGTTGTACTATATTATTTCTGAATCATGAAAACAACAACAACAACCCACAATTGAAGGGGGGGGGGAAGCTACCTGGTCTTTTGCCATGAACTTTTCCTATTAACCCAGGGAGATAGATTTTCTTCTACCATACAAGAGCTGGAAAGAGATTTTGGAAGTTCTATTTGGATTCTAGTCTAAGAATGTCCTGTAGATTTTGAAGTCTTATTTGCCTAAATTCTTATTGAACCACAGAATTAAAACACACAAGGATTAAAGTATGGCTGCCTTCTCTCCTCTCTGGGGCAAATCAACCATTTTTTTAAAGGTTCTAATCTCAAACTAGGAAGCTTATCACATTCATAAATAATACAGCTTACCTGATCCAGCTTAAAATTCAAAGCAGGTGGCATCCTGATATCATCAGAAGGATTTAGCCATCAAAATCACTGCCTGGGTCCATCTTGGATCCATCCCAGCTCCCAGGGCTGCTCCAGCAGCCATTTTCCTAAGGCAGAAAACTCACAGCTTTGAAAAGAAGTGCGTTGAGTGCCCCTGGGAGATGGACCTGGGCAGCGATTTCAGTGGCTAAATCCTTCTGATAATATCAAGATGCCGCCTGCTTTACATCTTAAACCAGGTCAGGAAAGCTGTATTATTTAAGAATGAGATAAGCTTCTAGGTCGGAAGAGGGAAAATGGGATTTTTTTACAGGAACCCTAGAACTGGTTTTAAGATAGGGCTTAACATTGGCAAGTTTGTTATTAATTTTTCTTACTTTCAGAAACTTGCAGGAACTCTCAATTACTTTCCCCATTCATTTTCACTGAAACATCCTTAAATATGAAAACTCTTACAAGCACAATGTGTACTTACATGTCCCTTCCATGTTTTCAGTGTAGCTTACTCCAAATAAGTGTGCATAGGATATTTTCAGGCAGCCTTTATTATTCATACAATAATAATAACAGCTATCAACATATATTCTTAGGCCCTGATCATTTAATACATTTGTGGCCAGAATTACTGAAGAGGCTCAACTAAGTATGAGTCTTAGTGGTTCAATTTTGCTTGATATTTTCAGGAATGCTGCATCCTATCCCTTATGGAGTCTTGGGGGAAGTCTCCATCTCTCCTGTCCTCTATCCACTGGTTTATAAAACGTATATGAGAAATCAGGATTTTTGCAGATGGGTGCATGGGTCAATTAGCAGGTGATCTGTGTGGATATTTTATTGTCTTAATTCTTTTCATAATGCAGGAGAGGTTCTTGGTAGATGGTACTATTAGTGTTGCACATGTGTTTGTGTTTGTATGTGCCTTCAAGTCACCTGTTGACTTATGCTGACCCCATGAATTGCATACAGTTTTCCTAGATGAGGAAGACTGAAAGGTAGTTTTGCCAATTACTTCCTCTGAAATTATAGCACTTGGTATTTGTTGATGGTCTCCCAATCATGTGTTAACCAGTGCTCACCCTGTTTATCATCCAAGATCAGATGGGACCTAGTGCCTTTAAGGCATTTAGGCAGGCTCTAGTGAGTAGTTTAGTAATAATAGCACTGAAAGAAGCACATCCCATGCAGTTTTCATTTGTATTTGCCTGAGGACTTTATTGCACAAGCATTGGTCTCACCACAATTATATTATTTAAAGTGAATGGAAACATATCAGTTTTTGAGCTTTTATTATTACGTGTCTCTTCAATAGTGCAACTAGGGCTTTTTGTGTTATCAAGGGTCTTGCACATTCTCTTCTGCATCCCTCTCCACTTAACCCTGCCTTCCTTTCCTATGCCCTACCCAGCCTGCTTTTAGTTTTTTTAAAAAAAATTTAATTTTAATTTGTGATGCAATTGCATAGTTATGGGAATGCAATTTAGAAAAATAAGGAGGGAAAAAAGAAAAAGTGGGAAAAAGTGTGTGGAGGAGAAAACAGGGTTCTTGGGGCAAGAGGGAGGAGAAAGAAGAAGGCTGATACCATGTGACAAATATTGGGACTGCCATAGAAGTAACTTATTGCACATAGGGAGAAATGGGGGGATTGTGCAATTGGCTGTTTATTAGTGGGTTTCCCCATTAATGAAAAGATGCACTCTAACACTTCAGAGGCACAAGAGCAATGGGCTGGAGGTGATGGCATGTGATAAGTTGTGATTTTGCCAAAGATGCTATTTTCTTGCTAAAAATGCAGTTTAAAACCTGTGTGTGGTAAAGTCCTAACAGTGTTTGAAATCCACAGTTTTTCTTGGAAGGACTAATCAGATTCTCAGCGCTAGGTAGGTTTCATTTCCTTGAGGTTTTTTTTTTTAAAGTGGCTGGCATCCTGTTAAATATTTAGAAGGTTATAAGCTAGACATATGATCTTGTTACTTTTGGCATGTTTATGGTTTTTAATGACTGAATGATCCCCATAACCTACCTCTTAAGCCAAACTGTGCTCTACCCAAAGGGTTTCTGAGGCACTCTAGATCAGGGCACTGAGAAATGATTGCAGCTTTCCTCATCATAGCTATATCTGCCAGTACAGGATTTCAGCCTGGAATTTTATTTATCTGATAAAATAGTTCTAAGAAATTGATTAACCTAAGCACCTACTTTGATTCAGGGCCTTTACAGACTGCCAGAAATAATGCAGCTTCAGTCCACTTTAACTGTCCTGGCTCAGTTCTAGGGAATCATGGGAATTGTAATTTTTTCTGAGACATTGAGCCTTCTCTGTCAGAGAGCTCTGGTGCCACAATAAATTACAGTTCCCATTATTCGCTAGCACTGAGCCAGGGCAGTTAAAGTGGATTCAAGCTGCATTATTTCTGGCAGTCTGTAAAGGCCCTATGTCTCAATGGTCATGAACACTGGAAAACTGCTGCAAAGATCTAAGTGCTGCAATGATCTCATGTGATCCAAAATATTTATTCTAGGCTCTTTATGATATTTTCTGGATGTATATGCCAAGAAGAAGTTGATAGTGTTAGATTTCTCTTGTTTGGGAGGTAGTAGAGGCAAAATAGGTTGCTCCAAACCATTGCCCATGAGGATGCACCAAGAATACAAGTAATATACAAGATATTTATAAAGGATGAATATTGAAACTTAACAATGACAACTGAAAGAAAAGTTGTAATTCATTACATTCAAGCTTACCATATTTAAGCTTATCTGGTGCTTCCATAGCACACATCTCTATGACATGAACTTCCCAAATGAAAAAAATGATTTTTTTTTTTTAAAGATAGGAAAATGACTGGGAGGTTCTGCCAGCTGTGACTTTATGAATATTCCACCATCTAGAAGATACCAAAAAAGAAAAAAAGGGATATGTTGTATACATGCCTTGAGATACACACCAATAAAGCAGATCTGAGCATCACAACAAAATGCTCCAGGTAGAATTCAGCTGTGCACTTTCCCCAGTCTTCTGCTTTCTGCCTACACTGATTTAGAGACAATCACTAATTTACTCAGCTAATTTGATGTTTCTATGATACTGGAGGATTCTTTAGTTAAACCTAAATTGCTTCCACCTTTAATTCTCTTGAGTGATTTAATATTTACTTATAGGCAAGTCGATCCTCATTTGCTTATTCCATTACTTAGTTTAACTAAATGTTGTCCTTTATTTTCACATCCCAGGCTGAGGAACTTCCTTTCACTGGCAGGTAAAGGCCTTCTCATTCAGGCAGGACTTGGATAGTTAGGCTGAGTTGCTGATGATGGGACTTTTAATGGGTAGGTCTTGTAGTTATTTATTGGTGTACTTTTAAAATATTTTAATATGTGTGTTACTGTTATTGTATTTATTTTATTGATGTTATTGGCATATTACAGTTTTAATGCTGTAATTCCGCCTCGATCCGAAGGGAGAGGTGGGAAATATAAATATTTTTTTAAATTATTATTATCAATATTATAAATCTCCCCCCCTCCCAAGGCAGTTTCTGTGCCTCAAGGCCAACTGCATATAGGTCACAAATTTGCACCCCCCAAAAAAGAACAGTTTTTGCCCCCAATATAGGGGGCATAGGCATATTTCGTAATATTTTGGGCCCATGGCCATTTTAGGCCTAGGAGGGGCATTTTTAAACAACAACAACAACAACATAAAGTGAACAGGAAGTGCTTTGACTCATTTCTTGTTGTTAAAAAGCCACTCCTGTGCCTAAAATGCTACAGGGTGGTCTACAAACATGGTAAAAAGGTCCTTCAAGGCCTCCTGGGGACCTAATGTGATCCCCTAGTCTTCCACATTTGTTCACCCCTGTACTAAGTAAATACTAGAATGCTCACTTCCTTTTCTGTAATAATGGAAAATGTGTGTTGTGTCAAATGGCCTTCTATGCACTTCCTCAAAATTTGCTAATATATACCTGTTTAGAATACTAATTTAGAAATAATTACTAAATGTATAAATAATTAATTTAGAAATAATATACTAATTTATAAATAATTACTAAAAGAGAAATTCAGTACATCTCACCATAGTGGGAGATTGTGGTAAAGTAAACCACTTGGTCTGCAAAATAAGCCACATGATCACCTTGGAATGTATTATTCTTTTTTAATACTGAAGAATATTCTGTTTTTTTCCAGTCTCCTTCACTCTGTTGAATGAACTCTATGTAATTAGGGGGAAAAACACCTCCCCTTTATCTCTCTCATAACTGTAGTATGTTTTTACTCAAGCCTCAGTCCTGTTTACTTAGGGTCATATTAAGACATATTGATTAAGTCCCAAGTATATAGCCATGAAGTTGCCACTGTTGCCAGTGATGGCCGTGGATTCCCATCCATGTCAGTGGTGTGGTGACTCTGTGGTCCATTTTAGTCCTTAAGGGAGCTAGCCAAGGTGTTGACACTGTTTGAGGATGGGGTTCAGCACCTTAGATAGCTTCTGAATGTTCAGACTATACTTCACAATAAATTCACCATGCCACTGATATGGAAGCAATCAACCTCCACAGAGTGCAGTTTAAGACAAATTATCAGATGGGAGGTGATATGAGAATAGTGCTAGTGTGTGTAAATGAATAAGTGCAACCTTTCTGGGGAATAATTGTTATGATTGATGTAATCCTATCCATTCCTCTTTCAGCCATTGAGAGTCCTCTCTCTCTCTGTGTGTGTGTATCAGACATTTTTTTATTTTTTATTTTTACAGGTGCTTTGACGCATCCAGATTTGAAAGCTTTTTCTTGGATCTGTTTCTTTTGGGAAAGGGGTGTTGAATTTCTAACTGGTTCTGACATTCTGGGAGCTACAATTCCCAAAAGGCAATATGATGAAGTCATGCGCTGAACAGGAATGTTGAAGTGGAACCCAAGATCAAAGTCTTGACACTCAGGGACTTTTTAATGACCAGGGATTGCTTATCTGCCACCGCCAGCCCTTGGGCTCCCCTCTTTTTGATTTTAGCTGTAATCCCACATTTAGCTGGAGCAGAAATGGATTTTCCAACAACAGTATGTTTGTGTTGTAATCCATACTATTTTTGGGGTGGTTCAGTTTTGAGCAGACTGAGCCATACCTGTTACTGGTGAAGATGAAAACTGCTAGAAACTGGTCTATCTATCTATCTATCTATCTCTATCTCTATCTACACAGACACCTGGAATTTTGGGTTTCCTGTTGGGACTGTCATGATGAGAGTTTGTACTTCAAATTTTACCACCACACCACTGCTGGGCACCACACTGCACCAAAAATTATGAGCCAGAATGGAACCAAGAAAACAACTTCTTATAAATGCTTTCTCTAAAAGCTCATAAATACGGAGTTGATCCTGCATTGAGCTGACAAGAGTTTGCCCACAACTAGCTTGAAATATGCATACTAACACTGCCAGTTTTTTCAGCCTTCAAATATAAGTTCGTGGGTATCCATAGATTGGCAGCTGAAAGCTATTACCTGGAAGAGTCACAAAGGGTATGTTAATAGTTTTGGATCTGAAGTTTAAACTGGAGCCAGAAAAAGAAAAGGATTAAAGGATCTTAAGCATAAAGCTGTACAACAATACTGAGGAACAAACCTGAAAAATCATTTTATAAGAGCAAGAAAGGAAATAACTCACTCGTGGGGGTCGGCAGAACACCAGAAGAAAAAGCCAGACTGACATTGCTTGGTTTTATTAACTCATCCATAATTAGGCCCTAGCTTAGATACAAGTCAGCTTGCACCATATGGGCTAATATAGAGCTGAAAGTTACCCCCCACGCAGGTGACAGTCTGTCACATTGAAGGCAGATTAGCATAAAACAAACAACAATACACCCTTAATTATAGTAGAACCATTTGCAGCACTGCCACTAATGGTGTATAAGCACTTCCATTATACCATCTTTAAGATTTTATTAAAGAACCAGGAAAGTAAGAGGAATGCAGTGCAATCTTCCTTGCATTATAAACGGATGATGAAGAAAAAGACAGTGAAAAGGGAGTACCAGATACATTAGAGGAGACAAACCATGCTAGAGAGAGTTTGGAGGGGGTGGAGTGGGGGGCGGGTAAAGAATCCAAACAGCTCCTGCTTGGATGAATTTGCAAACTAATTGGCCACTTGGCTCAACTTTGATAAAAACAAAAACATGAAAGCATCTGAATTATTAACACTTGTCACTTAGTTTCTGTTCATGCTTATCACCTTTTTGTAACTTTTTCTAATGTTCGCATCCATGACACACACACACACCCCACGAGCAGTGGTAAATGAAAGGCAGTGGAGAAAGTATTATGCAGATAAACTGATGTAACATAGAGCAGATTCTATCATAAAAAGGAAGGAGGAAAGGAAAAGATCTGTCCATAATTATGTGAGATGTATTCTCAGTGGGAACCATGGCACAGAAAATTAGAATTGATACAATTGATAACAGTTGTTACTATACCTGCATGCATCATTTAAAAATCAAGAAGTTTCAAAATCCTTTTCCTTGTTAAATGGCAGTAACATAGGTACACAGACAGGCTAAGGTTCTTTGCTGTAACTGTTCAGTGCGTTAGTGGTTCATAACTGTACATTGAGAGAAGGTGATCGTCAATGAATTAACTTTTTGAATGGATTGCTCAACTGACTTTAACAAAATTGGCCTATTCAGTAGTTGCTGTTGCTGCTAACTGCCTTCTCGACTCATGGTGACCCTGTGGATGAGACATCTCCAAGACTTCCTATCCTCTACTTACATTCTGCAAATTCATATCCATTGTCTCCCTGACTGAGTCTATTAATCTAACATATGGTCTTTCTCTCTTTCTACTTCCCTCCACCTTTCCTAGCATTATTGTCTTTTCTAATGATTCATGCCTTCCCATGATGTGACCAAAGTACAGCAGCCTCAATTTGGTTATCTTGGATTTGAGGGAAATTTATGGCTTTATCTACTCACAAAGACCCACTTGTTTGTCATAATTAATGAATCAAACAACATTTTCTTATACCAGTCCATGAAGCACCAGTGTCCTTCATTTACAGAAAAAAGAAAGAAAAAAAACACAGAGAGAGAGAGAAGTTCCGATACTGATTGGAGCATTGGAGCATCAGGCTAGAGTATTGTGGAGACAGGAAAAGGCAACTTCCATGATACACATGTCATTGCTGATTGGCTGTTGATACTGACTGATATTGTTGCTAAAACCAGAATCTGAATACATTTAATTGGAAGTAGTTGTTATCTGTTAGTCATTACTTTTTCTGTTAGCTGATGTATCACAAAGTTATTTTGAATCATTTGACAAGGACCCTGTCTGCATGGGCCAGAATATCGTGGGAGCAGCTTGGAGTATTCTGGCCCCCGTGGTGCCCTGACATCCCCCTGTTATCTTGTATTCCCATTGCAATGCTGGGCAGCTGTTCAGGTTGCATAGGGTCTCACTGTGATGCCCAACGCAGCCGCTGCTGCCTTGTGTTGCTTCTTCTGAGGTCTGAACAAGGTGCCTACCATTGAACATGTGGTTAGGCACCTTACAAACTTCAGAGTGAGTGACTTTCCATGGCGGCTTTGGCAGGCAGTACAGAGGGATGCATTATAAACAGCTTCCTGGCATTGCAGCAGAGGGTTCTGGATCTTCTGGGAAGATCTAGAGCAAAAGATGAGTTTTAAAAATTCATTATAAGGTGGGGTATGCCCTAGGTTTGGTGCTGAATGGGCCAGATGTCATCTTACATCAAAACTAGGGTTTGGGCTGTACATCATCTGGACTCCTCACTGAGAGGAGGGAGGGGAGATGTTATATTCGGTTCCTGCAGAAAGGGCAAAGGTCAGCATAGTAATTGGGGGAGGGGGTTCCTGTCACTTCATTTGGGAGCATTTTCTGTATTTCTAGTTTTTTAAAAAAATAAAGTAAAAAAGGAACAAATAAATAGTAATGGGTTAGTTGTGCTCTACCCATGAATACTATAACTTGTTCATTTTAAGTAGTATTCAGTGATTAGTACCAATGAATCATGTTGTATAGCATGATTGGGAAATATGCAGTCATTCAGTTGCTGTTAGACTGTAACTCCCATCATTTCTGATCAGCATACCCAATGGTGATGAATGCTGGGAGTTGCAGTCCAACAACATCTATATGGCTGCATGATTCCCACACTATTTAGAAGAAATACTAATGTTTTTGCTTTTAAAGCAATGGCCGGTACTCTATATTAAGTTATGAATCCATTACTGCTCTGTTGTTGCTGTTGTTGTGTGCCTTCAAGATGTTTCCAACTTATGGTGACCCCGAGGAGAACCTGTCATGGGGTTTTCTTGGCAAGTTCTTGCCATTGCCATCCTCTGAGGCTAAGAGTGTGTGACTTGCCCATGGTCACCGAGTGGGTTTATATAGTCAAGCTGGGATTCAAACCCTAGTCTCCAGTCATAGTCCAATGCTCAAACCACTATACCACACTGCTCTGTAAGGCCATGCACATGTTTCCATAGCCCACCTTAACAGCCAGCAGCTGAAGTGGGTGAAAGAGGTCTGTTCTGCTATCAGTCAGGGTGCAAGGAGGAGGAAGTTTCTAGTTCCTTCCACCAGTGAACAAGGCTGTGACAACCAGAACCAAGACCCCTGTCACAATTTCTTGTTGCAGTTTTGCTCGCTGGTGAAAAGGTTGCAAACATCATTCTCCTTGTGCCCTAATTGGCAGCTGAACAGACTTCCTTTTTCAATTCAGCTGCTGGTGTTAAGGTTGGCTCAGAGGGTCCAGTCAGGAGATGTTATTTAGTTACACATATGTTGTAGATTTAGAATAATACCAAACATTTCCAAGATCTGGGAAAATCTACCAAGGGTCTCACTGATATAGCAAAGAACCCATTGATAGGAGCAGACTGCCAGAGGTTGCCTTCAAATCTGGATGTGTCCCTGAACAAAAGCTTCAGTAACAGTCTCTCTGAATAATATTGGCATTACTGCTTAACAATGTCCTACCCCAATCAATTGCCAACAATGTTATTTCTTGCCGTTCAGGTTTTTATTGGTCTACATTGTTTCTGGAACAGAACTATCTAGATAGCATTAATACTATTTGTAAAGTTCTCTTTTGAAAAGAGAACCTGGCATTTTTGTAATTTGGGTGAAGGTGAATTCTGCAATAGAGAGCACAGAGGAGTTAAACTTCTCTCTTGCTGTCTTCTTGTCCATTGAGGTGACACTATGGTTTTTCAAGTGCTCTCATGTTAGAGGATGCCAAATGTCCTGCCATTTAATAACTACTAGCCTACAGAGCTCTTTTCAAAATGCCACTGCTCTGAGCATCTGTTGTTATTAAGTAAGATGATCACATTTTGTGCTGGACTTCAGTTCTGCTTTTCATATCACTTATTGAGCAGGAATGATATGCAGTTTGTGCATAACACAATCATTGCTCAGAACATCAAGCCAATTGCTGTTGTTTCAGGGTCCTGATTTATTATAGATTGTAAAAATAAATAAACTTTGGCCTTTATCCTCCCCAATAAATGTTATGAAAGTGCCCTAGAATCATCAGAGTGGCAGCAATTAAAGCCATTTAACATTATAATAATTAAAAATGCAACACTCTGGTGCACACAGCACTGGCTCCCATAAAAAAGCCACATTGTCAGTCCTTAATAATTACACTGTTCTGAAAGGCAGAATGAAGAAGTGGAGAGGGACGTTTTTGTTAGTATAGGACTGGCAACCTGTCGGAATTCTTATTGTTCCTCTTCACTGTTCCACAATAGTTTATTCTGAGTCCTGATGAAAACTACCTTTCATTAACAGACAGGATGAAATGCCTTTGGCTTTGCTATCACTTTTCATTCCAGCATGAAATGACTGATAATGATAACAATCCAAGCAACAGCTGGATCTAAGCATGTCTGTTGTGTTTCCAGTAGGGAAGCAGAGATGTTAGATTGTTGCTGAACAATTTAACAGAGAAGAAAGCTTTCACTAGTTAGTTTTCTAATGACGTGAAAATCAGAAAGCCAGTTAGATTCGGATATATTAAAACTTTTTCCTATTCTGTGTGTAAATTTGGGGTGGTAGAATTTTCAGCCGTTGTGTTTTTTTTTTTTTTTTTTGGTAAGAATTTTCTAAAATTCACAAAAATTCTTCATTAATTCACTAAGAAGAAATGGAAGTTGTTTTTTTTTTAATTGACTATGGGCCTAAGCAGACTGCCAGAAATAGTGCACATTAAATTGAGGCACTGCCCTGGCTCAGTGCTAGGGAATCATGGGAACTGTAATTTATTGTGGCACCAGAGCTCTCTGACAGAGAAGGCTCAATGTCTCAGAACAAAATACAATTCCCATGACTCCCTAGGACTGAGCCAGGGCAGTGCCTCAATTTAATGTACATTATTTCTGGCAGTCTGCTTAGGCCTTATGAGAGCAAGTAAAAGTGATTGATTTGCCCATGTAGGGAAATAGATTTGACCATGCAGCTCTTAAAATTCTGGCAAACAAACTTCCTGTTTGTGATGCTGAATTAGGGTTGCCAACAGTCTTACTCTCTCTCTCTCTCTCTGATTCTGTTTCAGTATGTAATACACTGCAGAAATAAAGCAGTTTGACGCCCCTTTAACTGTCATGGCTCCATCCTGTGGAATCCTGAGGCATTCAGCCTGGTCTGTTTGAGAGCTCTGGTGCCTTAGCAAACTGCAAATCCCAGGATTCTGTATGATAGAATCACAGCAGTTAAAGACGTGTCAAACTGATTTATTTCTGAGTGTGAATATACCATCTGTCTCTTTTGCTCCTTTCTCTTGCTCTCTCTCCAGTCTACTAGCTATGTGATAAGCTGGCACAACATAATTCTTTTCTCTCTACATTGGGAATGACTGTACCCCATGAATTTGGCCAATGCAGATGGCTGAGAATTAGCTGTTTGTTTCCAATAAGAACTTACCAAAATTCATAAATCCCAAGTATATCATAATTCCAAGCCCAACACAATTCCTGTTGGCCTCCACCAATTTTTTTTTTAAATATCATGCCAATGGGAAATGTCACATTTATCAAAACATCTTATCACTTATATGAGGAACCTGTAGCACCCCACGTTGTTGGACTCTAACTCCTATCAACCCAGATAGTGTGGCCTATGTTCAGGGCTGATGTAAGTTGGAGTCCAACAACATTTATGGGCCCACTAGTTCACTACTGTCCTAAGGGGATATAAAAAAGGAGAATTAAGTGTTGCAAAAGGACCATAACTCAGCACTAAACAACATGCTTTACCCTCCGAGTTTAACTAGTACTAGATTACATCAGTTATAAAACAGGTTTCTTTCTCTCTAATCCAGTACTCAATCAAGAGTTTCCATTCATTAATAACCATTCCATACTCATTTTTTCAGCATTGAAGATAATCTTTCAATCTCCATTATATCCAGCACTTTCTTTACCCACTCAGTAATATCAGGAATTTCCTTTGTTTTCCATTTTGCCGCATAAACAATCCTCGCTGCCGATATTAAATAAAACAATAATTTGCCATAAGTTTTTTCTAACATTTCATCTTCAACCATTCCCAAGAGATATATTTGTGGACCAAATGACAAATCTTTTTGAAATATTTTTTCGATTTCATTGTGGACCATTTTCCAATAACTTCTCGCGTGTTTACACTCCCACCAAAGATGAAAAAAGGTGCCAATTCTTTTTTCACATTTCCAACATTTATTTGTGAGATTCCTTTTCATTTTAGCTAATTTATAGGGTGTCAGATACCACCTAAACTGCATTTTATAGTAATTTTCTTTGATGTCTGAGTTCATTGTAAATTTAAGTCTTGTTTTCCAATTTTTCTCCCATTTTTGCAATTCAATATTTTGGCCAAAATCCTGAGCCCATTTCACCATCTGGGGTTTGATGAGTTCGTCTTCCATCTCCAAACCTAATAATAATTTATAAATTCTTGAAATTTTACCTTTATCTCTTGCCTTAAGTATCCCATCAAAATCTGTGTTCATCGAACCAAATGATTTGATCTTTTTATCCAAGAGAAATCTTTCTTTTAACTGGCGATAAGTGAACCAGTTACAATTATACCCCTCTTTATTTAATTGCTCTTGTGATTTAATTTCAAACCCACGTTTTTCTTCTCGCAATAGATCTTGATATGTCAACCAACCTTCGGTTCTTAATTTATTCTCTCTAGTTGCAACTGCTTCAACCGCTGTCCATAAGGGTATCTTATCGTTCCATTTTGCTTTCACTTTAAACCATGCCCTCAAAAGGGATCTTCTTAAATAGTGATCATTAAAATTCTTATGTAATTTAATTTTATCATATAATAAATAACCATGCCAAGAATACACTTTGTCAAATCCTTCTAATTTTAAATTTTTTTCGTTCGTTAAATTAATCCAATCTATGATCCAATATAGGCAACACGCATAGTAATAAATTTTGAGGTTCGGCATGTTCATGCCCCCTCTATCTGTCGCATCTTGAAGTAAATGATAAAATAATTCGATTTTAGAGTATTCTGACTTAAAATATTATGCTTGTATAGTACACAAATTAGGAGCATCACAATATCACGTGTGGCTTTAGATTTATAGTTAAAAATAGATAGAAGTGTTAACTTGTTATGCGATTTCTAACAGTATGTCTTCAGCAAGGAAGTCATTTTATGTGTATGTTGGTGTTGTTCTGTTTGTTGTATGTTATGTTTTGTCAAATCTTTGTACTTTGTTTTCTTTATTTTATGTTAATAAAAATAAAAATAAAAAATAAACAACATGCTTTACCAGAGGTCCCAACTATAATCCCCATTATCTCCACTTGAGCTGGTGATAGGAAAGATAATTGCTTGAGATCATGAACAGCCATTGCTAGTTGTGTCTAATTTCAGGTAGCTCCTTAATGGTGGATACTAGAGAGCAATTGATGGACAAAGAAACAAAGGAGGAACTCATCAGCGTACATGGAGAAGATAACATGTTGACTTTGTATAGAAGGTATATCCTACTTGTTTTAAATAGCATAAAATACATTCCTTGGTCATTCTATGTGTGTGGTATTGGTTGCAGTTGCCTACTTGTAACATAGAATGGTGGTTTCAGTTGCACAGACTCTATGTCTCTAGCAAAAAAGAGAGAGAGAGAGAGAGAAAGAGAGAGAGAGACATAGGGGCCGTACAGATGGCCCCTAAGGGGTGGCTCTGTGCTGCCCCCGGGAGTGTTAGATCGGGGCCGCAGCAACCACATGATCTGGCAGTTTGCTACTCCAAAGAGAGGTGGCAAATGCCCCTCCTTTTTGGAGCAGCAAAAAGCTGCCCTTACCGCCACCGTAATGGTTCTTCTGTGCTCCTTTGGTGCAACATGTCTACACGCTGTGCCAAGGGAGCGCCCTGACACCATGCACTGTGCGGTGGGACACACGGCATCAGGGCAGAGTTGGGGCAGCCGGAGTGCGGTTGCCCTGCCCCAACTCCATCCCCAGGCTGGCCCTTGTGGCCAGTCTGCACAGGCCCATAGATTTGCTGTGGACTGCCATTCTGTTCAAACACAGCAATTGCAATAGCAAGCACATTTCTATACTGCTTATCAGTGCACTTAAGCACTCCCTAAGTGGTTTACAATGTGTAAGCTAGAGGTAAGACCAGAATTAAACCCAGCGTAGGATACTATTCTACATTCATACTCCTTAAATAATACTTGCCCTTTAACACCATCAATTTCCTAGCATTTTGGAGGTTGGTAGACTATGGCAAGGAAAGTATAGCCCACAGAGGCCCATTTTTTCAGTGCCTGAAGTACCACTGAAACCCTGTGACCCCACAAAAAAGATTTCTGCCCCCCACAGGTGATTTTGCATCTCAGGCTGGCACAAAATAGCTCAAGTCAAAATAAGAACATTTTTGTTGTTGTTAATTGAATATGTCTCTTTATTTTTCTCTGCTAAATTTAAACAATTCCACCCACATCATATTCCCTGGATGAGATCAATAAGATTTAGTGCCAACCTGAGAAACCAGATGTCTCCACAACCCTTACAGGAAATACTTAAAAAGTACAGATGCTCATATGGGAAACCTTACCTCTGTCTCATACAGCAACTATTTTTGAGAAGGAAAGGATATCACATACTTAGTCCTCAATAAAAACGCATAGGACATCCAGTATTTAGCTTAACAGAGATGAATGACTTCAGATTGGTTCTCAGTGTCTACATCCCACCCCCCCACCCCGTGTGTGTGTGGAGTGGGTGGATATGATAAACTTATGCAATGGATTATATAATCCATTATTGTGTATACTTGAGAACATCACCTCATTGTCTCTGTCTAAGCCAATGCGCTATGGTAGGTCATCCTATATTAGTGTCTTATAAGCAGGGAGCCTGGGCACGAAGCCAAAGGCAGGGAGGGTGTGTTGGAAAACACTCCTCCTAGCTTATATAGCTCCAAAAGAAAAGCTCCCTTGGGATTGTTTCTGTACTGTGCTTCCTTGGGTCATAGCTGAGATTATCAGAACATACCTCTTAATGGCTTAGAATGACATTGCCTGAAGGGTGATGTTATGTTAGTAACTCACAGGGCTTACCCAAGATATTTTGCAAATGACACCTGTATCTACCCAGATACATACTATCCAAAGCTAGACTACCACATTATTTTTGGACAGGGTTCAGAAAATTCATTTTCCCACATTTTGGAAATAAAAATACAATAATAAATTCAGTAGCTATCTACTTCTTGTTCCTTTATGGCAGTGATAGCAAACCTTTTAGAGACTTAGTGCCCAAATCCAGTGGCGTTCCCACACTGGGTGTCACTGGGTGTTGGGGGTGAGACTTTTGGTGGGGTAGGACTTCCAGGGGAGGACTTCTGGGATGGGACTCCTGTCTTCCGGGGGTGGGACTTCCAGGGGAAAACCCAATGCACACTCTCTCAGCCTCAGGCTAGCAATAGCAAACCCTCCTCTGATGAAACTTGCCAAGAAAACTCCATGATAGTTTCACCTTAGAGTTCCCATAAGTCGGAAACAACTTGAAGGCACCACACACACACGTCATGCTTCAGAGCATGGTAATGGAAACACCCCTCTGATGAAGCTTGCCCCATGATAGTTTCACCTTAGAATCACCAGGAACTGGTGTTCGGAAGGGAGGGAGGGTCCTCTGGGCCCATAAGTTGGAAATGACTTGGAGGCGCACAACAACAGCAACCAACATAATAAAGCACAGAAGGCACAGTGCAGTAACAAGAACAAAGAGAACCAGTGATTTCAGCATGCGACTCTACAGACCAGGGCTTCCCCTGGAAGTCCCAATACCCGATCAGCCATGAAAACCACTGGGAGACCTTGGGCAAGTCACACTCTCTCAGCCTCAGAAGACAATGGCAAACCCCTCTGCGCAAACCTTGCAAAGCAAACACAATGATAAATTTGCCTTGGGCAAGACACTCTCTCAACCTTAGAGGAAGGAAATGGCAATCTCCTCTGAACAAACCTTGCAAAACAAAACAAAACAAAACAACAACCACCTATGATAAGTTCATCTTAAGGTAGCCAGAAATTTGCTGCGGCCCAGTTCTTCTGACGCAAACTGGGCCGCTGCAAGGAGCTGGACCATGCATGCCCTGCTCCCACCTTTGACTGCTACATGCTCTTGAGGATTGTGCCACGTGCCCAAATGGGGACGCATGCCATGAGTTCGCCAACACAGCCTTATGGCACCCACTATTTGCACTTCCTGAGGCAGCCACTTCACTGTAATGGTAGGGCTGGGCCTGGTAAATCTGGTCTACCAGCTGCCGCTTAAAATCCTTTATATGCATGCTTTTTTTCTCTAAAGATACCTGTTGAAACATCCAAAATGGTGTTGAAATTTTGCTGCAAAAAGAATATCATTATAATACCATTGCTTATTAAGAGGTTTATTTTCTTTGAAAGAAATCATTTCACTCACACTAGCCTTTATAGCATAAATAGATTTTGAGTTGGAGTCTGAATTTACAGGGATTGTCGATAGGATTTAAACCAAGATGTTGCTTTTTTCTGTATGCTGTCTCTCAGGAGTATCACTAAGGGATGCATATTGATGTGAAACACCATTTTTTCACAGTTATGGATCATTTGCTGCCGTACCACAAGCCCTATGTATTACATATCCAGAGATGTGAAATGTTTCTGGTAAATAATACTGAAGAAAACTAGTGGTGACATATATGTTACAAAAACAGGTGACGGTGTCATAAACCCTTCTACAGACAACTTCCCTTCATTAAATGGCATCTAGAACAGACACAATATCAAACAATTACATTATATTAGGGGAGAAAGTCAATGATTTATGTTCCCAGAAAAACAATCCTCCTTTGCTATATTTATTTAGAATCAGTTGTAAACCATGGAATTGTAGAACTGATATGTATTATGTATACTGTTATAATGGAATTGTGGCAGATTTTGCAGAAAAGAGAAATATTACTGTGTGCTTCACAACTGAAGCAATACAACACAGCTTACTTGGAAGAGGGAACAAAATTAATGGTCTGGTCCATTTAGTTGAGTCTATGCTTACTAGGAACAGTTCTCTGGAGATCTAAATAGTTACCTTTCCTTATTATAAGATTTCAGATTCTCCAAAGTGCTCTTTAGGAGATTCTTCAAGTAAAAAGAACCATTATTGTCCACTGAATGACCTGCTTCCAATTTAAGCTGATTAATTTGACAGCCAAAAAAGCCAACACAATTCTGGACTGTATCAAAAGTATAGTATTTAGATTGAGGGAATTAGCAGGGCCACTCTATTCTGCTTTGGTCAGACCGCATCTGGAATACTGTGTCCAGTTCTAGGCACCATAGCTCAAGAAAGCTATCAACAAGCTGGAACATGTCCAGAGAAGGGTGGCAGAAAAGTGATTAAAGGACGGAAACCAAGCTTTATGAGGAAAGACTTAGGGAGCTAGGTCTGTTTAGCTTGGAGAAGAGAAGACTCAGAGATGACATGATAGCTATCTTTAAATATCCGAAGGGATATTTTTCAGGAGTGCACAACATATTCTTGCATAGCAAGTGGTTGGACCTCGTGGTCCCTTCCAACTCCAAGATTCTATGACTCTGTGATCCTCAAATGCAGCTCCTCCACCCTCCTTCCTTGAAGCAGGGGTTGCACTTATGTTGAGTTTAGGCAACCTAATGCACTCAAAATATTTTAGACCATAACTCACGTGCTACTTTAACTCCCTGTCTTGGACTTCTTGCTTGTCACCTAACGTATTTGTTACCACAAACATTGACAGAGTTGAGTGGAAAGAGAAGCAAGGCTGTTCCACACCCTCTGCTAAGAGATCAGCTATGTTGGGCCCTGTCTCAGTTCTCACCTCAGCTAAACCAATTTTCATCTTTCTTTTTTACTTATTATATTATTCTATTCCTCACGTGGACTCATGGTGATTTACAAATTAAAAATACTAAAAATGAAGTTATCAAAACAAAATAAAATACCAATCCTGATATTCTACATGTTTGTAATTAATGTCTTTGGGACTGAAACCCCTACTCCCAAATGGACCTTAAAAGCCAGCAACCAGAGGTAAAGGCTCTTTCAACTGGCATTCGGTGCCCATGGAAGAGGAAGTTTCCACCTCCCACCCACCAGCAAGCATGTCTGCAACAAGGAAAGAGGGTCCTGCTTCTGATTGTCACAGTCTCACCTGCTGATGGGTGGTGGAAATGTCATCCTCCTTATGCCTGGATCACCAACTGAACAGACCTCCTTCACCCAATATGGCTGCTGGCTATAAGGTGGGCTGGGGTGACATTTATGAAGTGTTACAGTAAAACTATGTAGTCTTACTGAATAAGAGCAATTACAGATCCGTAAGTCTAGGTCTGTATCCACACTGCAGAAATAATCTATGTTGATACAATTTTAACTACAATTGCTAAAAGCTATAGAATTCTGGGAATTGTACTTTGTGAGATATTTAGCCTTCTCTGTGAGAGAGCTCTGGTGTCATAATAAGCTACAATTCCCAGGAGTCCATAGCATTGAGCCATGGCAGTTAAAGTGATGACAAAATGGATTATTTCTGCAGTGTGGCTGCAGTCTAGGTTGTGAATCTTTCACTGCAATGCTGAATGCTAGACCAAATATATAAAAATAATATGAAAACCAGTATAAGGTTTTGCGTTGTAACAACATTCAATAAGTATAAGACTAAAAAAATTTAGCCAAAGGGCTGAACATTCATGCTTTAGCTAAATAAAATGCAATGTTCCATTCTTGTTCTACTCCAAAGAATGTTCCACCACTGGAAAGCCCCTGGTCCTAGCAGCCAGATCATCTTCACAAGTTACTGTTCCCTTCACTGGCAGCTTAAAATTCCTGAGTCATAATAAATTAAATAGCTAGAGTTTGGAAAATTACAATTGTCATTGTCATTACAATTGTAGTTCAAAAGCCTAAAAATGTCTAGTTCTTTAAATAGGTAAATTTTAAGAGTAACTATTTGCTCAGTATTGAAAAATCACTGAGGCCCTGTTTGCACAGGCTAAATACAACATTCTCCCCCCCCCCCCCTTTATTCCCCTGGTGGGGAGACCAGATGCCACACAGCACAAAGTCCAGTTCTGGTGCAAGCAGACCAGATGACAGCTGGCCTCCTCACCTCCATAGGAGCCCTGGTGGTGCTGTGGTTAAATGCCTGTACTGCAGCCACTCACTCATAGACCACAAGTTTGCAAGTTCAATACTAGCCAGGGCTCAGGCTAGACTCAGGCCTGCATCCTTCCGAGGTCACTAAAATGAATACCCAACTGTTGGGGGGCAATGCGCTTACAGTTGTAAACCGCTTAGACATCCCATAGCATGATATGAAGCGGTATATAAATGAAGCTGCTTTTGCTTTGCTTTGCTCCAGAACTGGGTTTTATCCCTCTTAATGTGGGTTTATTTTAAAAAGTTTCCATTTGCTCCAGATCTTCAGGATATGTAGCCCTTCATTCTGGACCTGGGCGGCTGTTTAAAATGTGTCTTGATCAACCCAGCATGTTCTTCATTGCGCCAGTCACTTACTCTGAGGTCAGAATGAGGTGCCTGACCATGTCGCAATCTCTGAGCATCTCCTTCTGACCTCAGAGCAAAGTAACCTGTGGAAGCAATAGACAGGAAGTGAGTGCCAATTCTGTGAAATGCCTTTGCAATGGAGAAGGGTTGTGGTAACTCTGCAGGCAGGATACTCTGAGCTGACCCATTATGTTGTAGACAGGGCCTGAATTTTTTGGTCACTTCTTTTTAAAACATCAGGCTGCTACAGGTAGCTGCCTTGTGGTACAAAATATACCTAAGTAGTATATATCTATATCTATATCTATATCTATATCTATATCTATATCTATATCTATATCTATATCTATATCTATGTCTCTATCTCTATCTCTATCTCTATCTCTATCTATCTCTATCTATCTATCTATCTATCTATCTATCTATCTATCTATCTATATGAGACTATGCCCATAACTACAAAAGTAACCAAAACCATTTACGCCACAAAAACAGCTATCACCTGGCAAGTTATAAATATATCTACCATCCCCTAGTTACTTGAAAAAGGAATTAATTGCAAGTACTTTGGATGGGAGACCACCAATGAATACCAGTTGCTGTGGGCTCTATTTGAGAGCAAGGAATTGGCAAAACCATCTCTGAGTATTCCTTTTAAGAAAATCCTTTTAAATTCATGGGGTCTCCATAAGTCAATTGGTAAGTTGAAGGCATGTACACACATGTGGGCATGCACGTGTGTGCACGCGCGCGCACACACACACACCATGTTATATAAAGCTAGTTACTTCTGCAAATAACTTATCAGATTACTACAGTTTCACACTGCTTGAAATCTGCTGGTTGAGGTGGCTACTTCACTGTGTCTGGTGGTAGAGCTGGCTTGGATATCTGGTGTGAAATGCATTGACAAATACTGTTCCTTCTGTAACTCTGTAGGTTGTAAATCCATGGAAAGTTATAAAGAACAACTCAAAGTCTGAGAAACAACAACAACAACCCACTGATCTTTATTTTCATTCTCCCTGCTTGGCAGCAATTTCTCTTATAATCTACAATTCATACTTTTCTTCTCTCCAACTGATGATCATACATCAACTGGCCCTGACTAATGCACCAAATTCCCCTCCAGCTCTTGGACCCCTGCCATTAAACAGCTTGTGCCAATTCAGTCCTTCTCAGTGCTATAAAAGTTTCCTGCAACCTTCACTGCCTTTTCTCTTCCTAGACTTTCCAAATACATGATCCCCTCCAACCAAAAAAATATATCATTGGTCAGATAACACAACCCAGGAACAGAGAATGGTGAAAAGAGAACAAGGATTTCCTAACAACCTGCTCTAGAAAGAGGGTTTGCTACAAGCAGGTTTTTTTCTGCTACATTTTAAGTGGTCATTGATTTTCAAACATTGGGCATGAGAGGGAGGGAAAGCAGCCTGCCTTGGAACATTGGATGCAATTTACGGAAGAATTATACAAAAGAGATGACAAAATGAAGGATACATGCAACAAAGAGCCATACAAAGATGAACCCCAGATTCTTAAAAGCAAGGTGGAAACTGCAATAAGAGAAATAGCAAAAAACAAATCACCAGGAACAGATGATATTCCAATTGAACTACTGCAATCCACACTGACAGAGTAAAATCTAGTGCTAACCAACGTATGTGAACAGATATGGAAAACAAAACGATGGTCAGCAGATTGGAAGAGATCAACATACATCCCCATCCACACAAATGGAGACGCAAGAGACTGCAACAACTATAGGTCCATCTCACTGATCTCCCACACAAGCAAAATCATGCTCAAAATTCTGCAACATAGATTCCAACCATACATGGAGAGAGAAATCCCAGAGGTTCAAGCGAGGTTCAGGAAAGGAAGAGGCACTAGGGACCACATTGCAAACATACGATGGCTAATGGAGAAAATCAGCATGTGCTTTATAGACTATAGCAAAGCCTTTGCATAGACCATGAAAGGTTATGGAACACCCTTAAGGACATGGGAGTGGCAACATATCTAATAGTCCTGATGAGGAATCTGTACTCAGGACAAGAGACTACTGTCAGAACATAACATGGAGAAGCAGGATGGTTCTTGATTGGCAAAGGGTTCAGACAAGGCTGCATCCTTTCACCCTATCTGTTCAACTTGTATCCAGAACATATTATAAGAAAAGCAGGCTTGGACACAGAAGAAGGAGGAGTAAAAATAGGGGGAAGGAATATCAACAATCTAAGATATGTTGATGACACCATAGTACTAGCAGAAAACCTCACAAACCTGGAACACCTACTAAGGAAGATCAAAGAAGAAAGTGCAAAGTCAGGCTTAATGTTGAACATAAAGAAAACAAAAATAATGACCACCAAGGACCTTCACAAGTTCAACAATGAAGAAATAGAAATAGTAAAAAAATTCCCATACATGGGATCAAGCATTGATAGAAATGAGGACTGCAGTCAGGAAATCAGAAGAAGATTAAGAATAGGGAGGGTGGCTGTGAAAGAACTAGAAAAGATTCTAAAATGCAAAGATATACAACTCAGCACAAAGGTTAGAATCATACAAGCCATTGTATTCCCTATTACCATGTATGGATGTGCGATCTGTACAGTCAAGAAAGAAGATAGGAAGAAAATCAATGCATTTGAGATAATATAATAATAATAATAATAATAATAATAATAATAATAATAATAAATTTTTATTTATAGCCCGCCCCTCTGCACAGCAATCGGGGCGGGGTACAACAATATTAAAATAGAACAAAGTTAAAAACATTCCCCATCCCACAATCCCACCCTCCCATCCCCTTAAAACAGAATTAAACAAATAACCAATTAAAATACTATATTAAATATTAATGACAGATAATAAAGAAATCAGAGATGTTGTGCTGGAGAAGAGTGCTGAGGATTCAGTGGACAGCCAAAAAGACAAACAAATGGGTCTTAGAGCAGATCAAGCCAAAAATCTCCCTGGAAGCCAAAATGACCAAACTGAGGCTGTCATACTTCAGACACATCATGAGAAGGGAAGACTCTTTGGAAAAGACAATAATGCTGGGAAAGGTGGAGGGAAGTAGGAAGAGAGGAAGGCCACATGCCAGATGGATGGACTCTATTAAGGAGGTCATGGGTATGGGTTTGCAGGATTTCAGCAGAGCAGTGGAGGACAGGCGGTCTTGGAGATGTCTCATCCATAGGGTCGCCTTGAGGACAGTTAACAACAATATCAACTTGAGGACAGTTAACAACAATAATGGAATGGTCCCTGGCAGGAATTTAATGTTGAACCAGTTCCGATGCTTTTATTGTGCCAGTGAATTGGCTCATCTGTTTCAGGATGCCTACTTCGAGTAGCAGTGGCATGTCAAGAGGTATTTCCCAGCACCAATCTTAAAACACTGGATACATCTGATATAATTGATCCTGAGACTTTCTTTATACAACACGTGCTTCACAGAGCTTATAGCTTGGAAAAGTTATTTTCTTGGGCTACAGCTTCCATAATCTAGGATTCCCTGATCTTTGAGACACTGGATACCCCTGGCATAATTCATACTCTCTAAAAGTCTTAATTTGGCAGGGGCAGTCCCAATTAATCCTCTGTCATGCCACTTTTTCAGCTGCTTTTAAAATGTCCCTGCTTTCTTCTTCTCCTAGTAATTTCCCCCTTTGTCCCCAGCTTACTTTAATGCTGCAAAATGAATTCAAAGTACAAAAGTAGTCTACACTCACTTAACAGGGTGGAGAGGAGAGGATGTAATGTAATGTCATTTTGGGAAGGACACAGATCAAATTTGAGGCATTCGGTGTGGGGGGGAGGTGGGGAGGTTCTGTGGGGGGATTTGTTTGCATGTGAAGCTGCTTTATGTGTGCTGTTTTTTTGGGGGGGCATTGACATCAATTTGGTGAGCTATTGCACTGTTTTCAGGTGATAATTGCTCACAAATTGCACACATTTTTCCAAATTAGTTTTGGTTGGTTGGCTTTGGGGTCCTGGTTTTAGAGGTTCAAGCCATTAGACCATACTTTCCACATTTAGAGGCAAAGGCTGGAATCCTGCTGGTGTCTTAAGCATCCATAAATTCCCCCATGGAAGCTGTTGAAGATTTCTGTCCAAGGTGGAACATCTGCCTTGAATTCAACAATGCAGATGTCTGCATGCAATTCTATTGTGCATTCAGATGCATATTTCGTTGTACATTCAGGTGTTCATTCAGCTGCAACAATTTTACCATTCAACACAAGGTTTCTGTAGAACAATTATAGAATCAAGAACAATTATAGAATCATTGAATCATAAAGTTGGAAGAGACCACAAGGGCCATCCAGTCCAAGCTGCTGCCATGCAGGAACTCAAAATCAAAGCATCCCCGACAGATGGCCATCCAGCCTCTGTTTATCGTCCTCCAAAGAAGGAGACTCCACCACACTCTGAGGGAGTGTGTTCCACTGTCGAACAGCTCTCACTGTCAGGAAGTTCCTTCTAATGTTGAGGTGGAATCTCTTTTCCTGTAGCTTGCATCCATTGTTCTGAGTCCTATTGTCTGGAGCAGCAAAAAACAAGCTAGCTCCCTCCTCAATATGACATCCCTTCAAATATTTAAAGAGGGCTATCATATCCCCCTCTTAACCGTCTCTTCTCCAGGTTAAACATACCCAGTTCCCTAAGTCGTTCCTCATAAGGCATAGTTTCCAGACCCTTCACCATTTTAGTTGCCCTCCTTTGGACAAGATCCAGTTTTTCAACATCCTTTTGAATTGTGCCCAGAACTGGACACAGTATTCCAGATGGGGCCTGACCAACGCAGAATACAGTGGCACTATTATTTCCCTTGATCTAGATACTATACTTCTATTAATGCAGCCTAAAATTGCATTGGCCTTTTTAGCTGCAGCATCACACTGTTGACTCATGTTTAACTTGTGGTCTACTAGGACTCCTAGATCCCTTTCACATGTACTCTCGTTAAGCCAGATGTCCCCCATCTTATATCTATGCATTTTATTTTTTTATATTTTTTTCCCTAAGTGCAGTACCTTACATTTCTCTGTGTTGAAATTCATTTTGTTAGCTTTGGCCCAGATTTCTAATCTATTAAAGTCAGATTGAATTTTCATCCTGTCTTCTGGGGCAAGTACAAATAGCTAATTCCTCTTAATTTGGTGTCATCTGCAAATTTGAGAAGCTATTCTTTCATCCAAGTCATTGATAAAGATGTTGAATAGCACAGGGCCCAGGACAGAACCCTGTGGCACCCCACTGGTCACTTCTCTCCAGGATAAAGAGGAGCCATTGCTGAGCACCCTTTGGGTCTGTCAACCAGTTACAAACAGTTGTATTGTCTAGCCCACATTTTACTATCTTGTTTGCAAGAATATCATGGGGGACCTTGTTAAAAGCCTTACTGAAATCATCTAGCAAGGTGGTAATTATGTGTATATATATATATATATATATATATATATATGAGATCAGATTAGTCTGGCATGACTTGTTTTTGAAAAACCCATGTTGACTTTTAGTGATTATGGCATTCCCTTCTAAATGTTCACAGACTCTGTTTAATGAAATGTTCCAGAATCTTTCCCGGTATTGATGTCAGACTAACTGGGCGATAGTTGTTGGGATCCTCTTTTTTTCCCCTTTTTGAAGATGTGGACAATGTTTGCCCTCCTCCAGTCTGCTGGGACTTCTCCTGTTCTCCAGGAGTTCTCAAAGATTATTGCCATTGTACTGATGTATAACTTGGTACATGGACCTTTGTTCTGTGGAACCCCAATGTAGGATCTTAGTCACAGGGTTTAATAATTCAGCTGGATTCTTTGGGACTATTGAAAGTAGCTTGCGACACCTCTGTGATGGACAATATCAGCTTACTTATAAATTACTTTTGTCATAGTTAAAACCTCTTCATTCATGTCCCACTTAAACTTGTCACAGGAAACTTCAGGTTTAAAGCAGAGAGGGCAGATAAAAACAGGGAAGAGTTATACCATGAGAGGATGACTGGAGAATCAAAATACAGTTTCTGATTTTCAGACATTTCAGTAATATTTTCTACTATCTGCCAATCTAGTTGAATAGAGTGATTAGTTTACCTCTCCACTCCGCAGTGCTGTCAGTGGAGCTAAGTAACTGGGAATCGATGATGGATCTTTGCAGGAGCTTCTGCTTAATCAATGTGTGCAAACATCTATTCCTTACAACGTAAGTGGTAAATACTTTAAATGCATGTTTCGTAGTTGATTCAGTGTGTGTGAGTGTGTGTGTGTACAGATGTTATGGGACTCAGGTAATTTCCCAGTCTGTATACTACTTAATTGAAATTATATATAAAACCCCCTACCTAGCCTAGTTTGTGTGTATGTGTGCGTGTGTATATGTGTGAGAGAGTAATAATTGCACTGGATATTATAATTTAAGCAGCAATTTCTGGATTATTTAAATATTAATAAAGTGGTTGAAGAGGAGGCAGAAGAGGGCATATGTACTTTTTTCTTTGAAGAAAACACATTCTCTCAATTTCTCCTTTTTTAAAAAAGAAGGTTCTTCTTCCTTAATTTCATTTCCATTGGGAGGGTTTGGGTCCTGAACTCATTGTGAGATCTTCAAACACATAATAAGAATTAATCACCATTAGTTCTCTATTTTAACAGCTGCTTGCTACCTCGATAACCCAGTGCAGCTGCAAACTTCTCTCCCTTTGCTGACATCATAATCCCATTACGGTTGCAAACTTACATACATAAAATGCAGATTTAAGCTTTTCTCTCCCCTCTCCCTCCATTCTCTTTTTTTAAAAAAACTTCTACTTCTTAATTGCACAAGCCTCCATCAGAAACATAAAATCAGTTCTCACTTGGCCGTTCATCTTCTAGCGGTTCGGCGTTAGAAAACTGCTCCTTGGCTGTATGCTTTATTAGTACACCCAAAAGGTTGTCCATAACTGGCCAGCTGGGAATCCATTGCCCACTTGCAGCCTGGATTACCCAGACATGGCAGCTGTGTGTGCTAATTCTTTTCTCCACCTTCTAGCTGTATCCTTGCCATTCCTTGGATGTAATTTTGTGATCTACCAAGTAGCAAGAAGTGCCTGTGATCTGTGTTCACATCTATGACACCTGCTTTCTTTTTTGAGTGAGTAAATGCAGCTAGCAAAGCACTACATTTGTTCATGAAATGGGTGTATAAGCAATTTACTCTAAGTTTTTTAAAAAACTTTCCAGTCTGAGTGGAGTGCATCCATATCCCACAATTATAGCATATTGATACAGCTTTTAATTGGCATGGCTCATTTCCATGGAATCTTGGGATTTGTAAGTTTGTGAGCTACTTAGAATTCTCTGCTAAAAAAAAAGAAGCTCTTATACCACATTTTGGTGAAGGTGCGTTAGAAATTAGAAAATTAGAAAGACTTCAACAAACTACTCCCAGGATTCTGTACAATGAAGTAACAGTGGTTAAAATGGGTATCAAAGCACTATAATTGTGTAGAAGAGATAGACACAGAATTTGCAACCAGAGTCCACACATTTCCGGGGCTGTACCTCATATTATGAAGAGAAAAGAAATCCAGTGGCAACATGATATTTCACTTGAAAAATAAGGAAAAAATATTGCATACATTCCAAAATCTGTACACAAACATGCCTACCAAGTATGCAAGAGTATCTTGCAGCACCTTTGATACTGTGTGAACAGTATTGTACCATGAGCTTTCATAGACTTGGTCTACTTCCTTAAATGTATGCATGAGTCAGGCAGGTCAGCAGGATGCCCATGCAGACACCCACTACAGCACAGCAAAGGAGAGCTCTAGATCTTTGTAGGTATATATTTATTTACACCAATTTAAGGCTGTTATAACCCAGTTCTGGTATGGAACATGCCAGATGTCGTCCTGGGGTTTGGGATGTGCATTCTCTGAACAGGACAACACCAGAAAGGGTGGGGGGCAGGCTTTTTGGCCCATGCAGACAAGACCTGTGTCTGTATTCTGATGCCTACACAGTGAGAGCATGAGACCATTCATGTGACCATCTTAAAGATGTGCACAAAAATACTTTCAGTTCCTCTTTTTAAAAAATCTCATGAAACTGGAACAGAACAAAACTGCAGATGGAAGAAAAGGAGAAGGTGGAAACAGAATTAATACATATCACCCCACATTCTGAAAATCTGATTCTGCACAGCTCACAATCAGCAAAGATTGTGTGCCTGCTCAGAGGAGAGGTGTAAAAAGCACCTTTTAAAAATATCTGTTTCCAGGTTGAATGAAAAATGGTTTCCTAGCTGATGGGAAACCCTATCAGGAAGAATAATAACCCAATGTGAATTGTGCACTATTTTCTTCTGGTATTCAATGCCCTGAAGTATTGTGCAGGAATTATTTTGTGGAGAAAAATACAATTTTTGCACATAAAACCTGTTTCCTGCTGCATGGAAAAGACTGTTTTCTGTGCACAAAACCAGTTTTTTTTTTTTTTTTTTTTTGCAGAAAACATTTTTTCCGGTTTAAGAAAGTATTTTTCTCCACAAAACAATTCCTTCACAACACTTTAGAATGCTCAAGTATGAGGAGACTACTACAAAGAAATATTCATTTTCTCCTACAATAGTGAGGAAGTTACTGTAATTATTCATCAGGAAGAAAGAGAAAAGCATATGATTCAAAAGAGCACTGGAAGGAAACCATCTGGGATCTTCTGTAATGGGTTCAAAATTTCCTGGGGATTTATAGTCAGCAAGATAAGACAGTTTTAACAGCAGTGTAGATAAGAGTTACATACCTCTGCAAACATACCAGAAAGTAAGTTCAATTGCACAAAGCGGGACTGACTTCTCAGGAAATGCACCTGCCAGAATTATATAATTTCAGTACTTGCCTCTCGGATAGCCATGAAAATAAAATAATTTTATTAGGACCTGTTTGTCCAATTTATCTACAACATAGATTTTACATCACCATTGTCATCACCTGAGTCTTCATTGTTATCTTTTTAAAAATCTGCTAAAAATAGATGTCTTCTCTCCCTATTTTGGAAACTAGGTTGTGGGTCATTTTCTCCACAGTTTCAAGGCTGTCTCTTGATTCTTTTAACTCCTAAGCACTTAGGTTTGAGATAGATAATTATGTTGCTTAATAGTAAATTGCACTGCAACATGCCCAGAGGGATCTGAAATAAAAGGTATTTAAAAATCTACCATGTTAGAAAAGCAAGATAATTTCAACTAATGAGATTATCAAGGATAATCAGTTTACAAAAGCCCATTATGAACAGATTCATTGATGTCTTAAAACAGAAATGAAGAATCCTATTTATTTTTTTAAATGAATTGCTTTTTCAAATGGAAATAGGCTGTTTCCCATTACTTTTTATTTGATGATTTTTGTAGCCCCATCTGCTGTCCATTTTTGGAAATATTTGGTTTAGAATTTTGTAAATTACACATATTCCTACTTAAAGTGGGACAACGGGTAAAATCTTGGATACAATTTGCTATCAAGCCAATTGTTGAGAGAGTAATAAGCAATTTTGGAGATGCAGCTAAGCAAACTTGCCATTCTAAAGCACCCCAAAAGCCAAAAATGATCCTAGAAGTTGGTTCAGGCCTCAGCTTTCCTTATAATTTGAACTCTGTGACTCGTGAAGTAGATATTATTTTGACAGAAAACAAAATCCAGCTCTACAGATAAAGCACTGACACTAGGAAGTGAACAGCTGCTGTTACCTATAAGAAACCAGATAGAGGAGCTCACACCCCACTTTGGTTGAACTAAAGGAGATAATGGATAAAGCTTGATTCCTCTTTTAATTGTATGGTTTTTTGAGTCTATGATTTAGCATTGTACTTTAAGAAGCACACACATCTTGCATCACTGCCATTGTGAAGTACCAAGCATAATGCACAAATTGTGTGAATTAAAATGGGGGGGGGGGCATAGTTTTGTTTTGGTGCAGAAGTGGGCTCACATCTTGCTAGCATGGCTGAAACTCAGGAGATTATCACATTTTTAAATAAAGCAACCTACCGCTCCCATTTTGAAGTCTATTCCAGGATGTGGCCGGGTTCTATTATAGCCAATTCACCACCGATACTGCCTCCTGGCTGCCTCTCATCTAAAACCTGGCTAAAATCTGTGCAAATCAGCCAGTTGAGGGCAGATTTTAGCTGGGTTTTAGGCAGGATGCAGCCGGGAGGAGGCATTGGCAGTGAATTGGATATGATAGAACCCAGTCACATCTCAGAATAGACTTCAAAATGGGAGAAGTAAGGGGGTGGCAGACTGCCAGAAATAGTGTGAATTCAGTCCACTTTTAGGGTTAGGGTTAGAGTTAGGGAACCATGGGAACTGTATTTTATTGTGGCATCAGAGTTGTCTGACAGAGAAGGCTCAATGTCTCAGAAAAATAACAGTTCCCATGATTCCCTAGCACTAACCCTAACCCTAAAAGTGGACTGAATTCACACTATTTCTGGCAGTCTGCAACCCCCCAAAGTCGCTTTATTTAAAAATGTGGTAATCTCCTTTGTCATTTACAACAATGTTGGAAACTGACACCTGATGATAATTTAACAATACACCTGTCATTATGATAGACTTATGTTTATGATGGTAAGACCTCTTTACTCCTGAAACATCTCCACACAATGTAGGAAAGGGAAGTTATAAGCTTAGCTTATTATGCAGAACTCCACAATTGAGGTCATTCTGTCTAAGGGCCTTTGCAGACTGCCAGAAATAGTGCACATTAAATTGAGGCACTGCCCTGGCTCAGGGCTAAGGAATCATGGGAACTGTAATTTATTGTGGCACCAGAGCTCTCTGACAGAGAAGGCTCAATGTCCCAGAAAAAAAATACAATTCCCATGACTCCCTAGCACTGAGCCAGGGCAGTGCCTCAATTTAATGTGCACTATTTCTGGCAGTCTGCAAAGGCCCTAAGATAATCTATGCTTGTGATGTTCAGACTTTGAAACTCCAGAGGTTTCAGTTGTGAACTTCCAGAATCCTGAACACTAGCAATGCTAGTTACACTTCTGGTTCTGCATTTCTGGGGGCTGAAATGCAGAACATTCAAAAGGGTAAAAGTTAAGAACCCCTGCTCTATGCTGTCAAGAGGCTCAAGCAGACCGATTCCCTTATGCCTTACATTTCCCCTTCCCTTTCCTCCAGCTGGAAACACTGGCCACCAAGAAGTCCAGTAAACCCAACATAGGACGTTATCACACGGGGCCTAAAGCAGAAAGAATCCACACCCAATCCCGTCCTATTGCGTGTTTTTTCCCCGTGTGTTCACACGACGTCGCACAGAACCCCATCCCAACCCCGTCCCAATGCGGCATCATCCCCATTTTTTGAATTCCGGTTTCTTGGGGAGTTACAATTGCGCGACCAGAATGATACCGCAATAATACCGCTTTCGCCATATGTCTGATCACGAGATACGTATCGTGGAGCATTTCTCCATCATGACCCATGGTTCCCTGCGCTATTTCCCATGGATCTGTGAGGAAGCATCTTATGACGTGTACTTCCTGTTTTGATCGGGCAGCAAGAACATCCTTGCTGGGTTCTGGAAGGGATCTTCTCACTTGTGTGTGAACGGCAGATACGGTTCCCAGGAGCACATCTATTGCAGTTTCGTTAATTGCGCAATGATGCTAGTTGCGTCTGATAGCCATTTCCGTCTTGTGGGGTCTATACCGGTATAGTTCTGGATTGATTCCATACCGCTTTCTTGCCGCTTTGAGACCTGCGTGTGATAACGTCCATAGATGCACTCCCTATTTTAGGTTCCTACCATAGGTCATTCTCCATATAGATCAAGTCTGTTTTGTCACAGACCCTCTTGCAGATCTAGAAAAATACTGCAACTAGGTCCTCATTTTCATTTCTCCCTTTCCACTGATAACCCCTTAGTTTTATAGGACTTATCTTGAGCTCCTTATTTTTAAATGTATTTTTATTTTAATTTACTATGTAATATATTTATGCACACCTAGGGAGTGCAATAAGAATGTAGAAGCAACTGTTTTATTTTTGAAGTCCCTAGTTTTGCTTCTAAGTGGAAAGGCACTCAGCCACCCAAGTAGTGTTTAGAGGAAGATCTGTCTTTTGCATTTTCTTTGTAAGGGTGATTGCAGAACCCACACTGCAAAGCTAGCCCTGCAAAGGGTGCAACTGGGGCAATGGTTGAAGCTGGATATAGACCCCTCTGCTACACCAGCCATCTGGATTTATAGCAGTAGTGATGGGTACACAACATACAACCAAGATGTGAACTTGATCTGTTCAAAACAAACTGGACACCCCAGTTTAATTTGTATACTAACCAGCATTGCCTTATTCCTATCTAAAAGGAAAGGTAGGAACAGAAAAGAAGTGTGAGCTTTAATTTGTCAGCCTGCATCCTGTCCACAGCATGCAAGCAACACTTCAGCACTTTAATGGTCTCTTTGGTAATGGCCTCCTTAGGTATGAACATCATAGTGCTGAGACTCAACCCACAGACTCTGGACAATATCCACTAGAAGCTTCACATAGAATAGACATTTAAATGTATCATGCATAGAAATAAACCCACTAAGAACTCCAAAGGCTATTGGCAAAGGGGCTGAGAAGTAGTTTCCAATACCATCTGCTAGGAATGTTCAGCTACTTAGGAACAGAACCACAGCAAAACAATGGGTTCATTTTGGCCAAATGTCTCAGTAAGATGCCATGTTTAGTCATATCAAATGCCACTGAAAGGCCCAGTAACACCAACATGAATGCATCCCATATTTCTAATTCCCAGTGTAAATCATTGTAAATTCCAGTGTACCAGAGAATGAGAAATGGTATTCTGAGTTTATGATGTACATAAGGTGACCCATTAAGTAACATAACAAAAACTAGAAAAGACAATAGAGGATAGAGTTTGTATGTAATGCACATAAACTATACAGAGAGATGCAAATTTCAAAGTAATTACTATAATAGAAATACAACCTATCTCATCACAACATAAAAGATGGTCTCCCATCCTAGTACTTCTGTTTCTCCTTCTGAGGGCCATCTCACTATTTTTCTAAACTGAATTTGGACTTCAGCTAGCTGGGATGGGGAAAGTGTGGCCCTCCACATGTTGTCAGACTGCATTTCCCAGCATTCCTCACCACTAGCTATGCTGGCCAGAATGATAGGAATTGCAATTTTTTTAAAAGAAAGTCTGGAGGGCCATACTCACTCACCCTAAAGAGAGTGGGTTTAAAGGACTAAAAAAGAACCTTTTAAAGAGAGACTGCTCCCTGCAAAGTAAGACACCTGGTTACTAATACAGGTTAGACACTAGAGTGACAGAATGGAATCAGACTTCTTTGTCTGTCACATTTGTATTCCTGCTCTTCCTTCAAGGAGCTCAGAAAATATACAGGACTCCTAAGGGGCTCTGGATAGAACTACAAACAATATTTTCAGGACGTTTCTTCTGTTCCATTTGCAGATATTATGGAAACTATTGGGTGTATCCCATGGAACCAGCTCACTTTACCTTTATCATTTCTGTGCCTTCTTTAAGAAAACTACAAGGCTAGGCTACTTCTGTTTAGAGAAAGACAAAGATAAAGAGAAGATGTAGTGGTCCAATGAGAGCTGCAACACCTCTCTGATGTCACTGAGAGAGTGCAAATTCCCAGTCAGTTTAGATAACTATATTAACCAAAATATCCTACAACCATATTGGCTTATTCATACACTTATTATTTATGTAGGAGCTGCTCTACAATGGCACCGTTTTATTTATTTTAGCCCTGGGCGAATGTGCTGCACGAGCATCTACTGCATGCCTATTAGCTTGGTTCACAGATGAAGGACTGTTACAGTTTCTGAACATTTTCCTATCTCTTCATGATGATTCAAAAGGTGGCTCTTCCGACCTTCTGTAACCTAAAATGATTTCAGACTTGTCTAAATAATATACATGTTCTGTCGTCTTTTGATTGAATGATGAATAGCACTTAAGGGTGATTGATTGGCTGGCATTAACATGGCCAACGTGTTTAGAATGGAGCCACATTTTTCCCCTCATCACTGCTCGGTGTCCTATGAATTTGTTCTGTGTTCCTTCCTTTCTTTGTCTCTGGCCACTGCAGCATGTTAACTTCAGCCAATTGGCAAATAAGCAATCCCTCTGGCACCAGTACAAATGCCATTTCTTGGATTGTCCATTAAGGGGGTAGTACAGGGGAAATGTTGCTGATCCTTCCAAAAGAATAAGCACATCCTTAATATGAAGTATTCTGTCTCCTTCATTTTAAGTGTGTGTGTGTGTTTAATAGTCCTTCAGCACTGATATATATAATATATATATATATATATATATATATATATATATTACAAATAACCATCTAGTTTAAGCATATCTTTAGCTTCCTTTGGAGGCACACAAAATAACTAATGCATTACATCCAACTGTCTTGGGTGGAATTATATATGCAAGTCTTCATCTGCTTAAAATAATGAAAAATCCCAGATGTCCACTTCTCTAGGTTCTGATAATGTATACATTTCATAAATATTGCTCTTTATCTAGAAGCCAATCCTAAATTACCAATCCTAAATGTATTTGGTTGAAAAGATATACCATTCTCTGTAGCAAGATATTTCCAAGTAAATAACCCCTGGTTAAAGGAATCAAAATAGCTGTTTCATTATGTAAATATCTATATCTATATATGAATTAAAATCTTTGTAGGAGATTTTTCTTTAGCAAATTTGACAGGAACAACATCCCAATTCAAAAAGCCCAGTAGGTTACTAACACATTGAAGAAATGTAGCAGGGAGTGTTGTAGCTCCAGTCTACATCCCTTTCAACATCCATGATTTAGACAACATCCACACTGCAGAAATAATCTGCTTTGACACCACTTAACTGTCATGGCTCAATGCTATGGAATTCTGGAAAGGTAGCTCTGCTCTGGCTCCACAACAGCCATCCCAAAATTCCATAGCATTGAGCCATGGCATTATAGTGATGTCAAAACAGGTTATTTCTGCACTGTGGATGCAGGTTTGGAGGTAAACATCTGCCACTAAGGGGGCTTTTTGATTTATCACGTCTCTGGACCCATTGAGCAACCTTGATTTTTTCATTTTTCAAAATGGCACAAGGAAGCAAAAAAGTTTCCATACTACAGATTGCCTCTGACAGCAACAAACGTTGGGCAGAGATAGAATGGGTAATTTGAATACTTGAAAACATTTATTTTGAACAGGGAAAGCATCTTAATGTGCAGCAACACTGGGAATGTTGAGGTTTTGTAATTCTAGGCAAACAAAAATCTAACATGGTTCTTTCACCAGTAGAATCTATAGAACAGAGCAAAAATGTGAGTGGATCTTGAAATAGTTCAGTAGACAGCATCCTCAACATACCTTTCTATAACATCACCAACCTTTGCAATGGTAACAGAAGTTTGTAACTTGATCCAAGTTACCATGCAATTCGGAAGACAGACTGCCAAAAGTTTGCATAATAAAAAAATTAATAAATGAGATTAGGCAGCTAAATATTTAGAGAAAGTGAAGGCTGATATGATTTGTAATGAAAAGAAAGGTTCATATAGATTTATTTAATGGTATTATTATCTATTTTAATATTATAAAATGTAAACAATTTGGAGTGTGGAAAAACCACCATTTTGGAACTATAGCTCCCAGAACCTAGGCAGTGAGCCACTGGTTGTTCTGACTGAGGAATCCTGAGAGCAATAATGCACATCAATAATTTCCCCAAACTTGACAATTTGTATGAATGCAAATGGTAGAAGTTAGACTATAAACACAGTCTACTTAGCATACTAATTTTCTAAAAGAAAAATAAGTTTTCCAAAAAATTATGGGAGATAATTTTGAATCAAAGTCACATGTTACTAACTTGTAGAGGTATATGTGAACAGCTAGAAAGTTGTTTTTAAAGGTGCAGAATTACATCCATATATTAAGCCATGATCTTTACATAAGACTTATCTATGAATATTTCAGCCATAACAGTAAATTGCAGGTGGTTTTGTGTAAGTAACATAGCACTTCTGGGAATCCCCAAGTGCAATATAAGTTCAGTGGAACCTTACAAATGGTACAGATTATATTTCTACGCATCAATTATATGGGCTTCTTGATTCATGAACACATAAATAAATAGGCAGATATATCAATTGGCCCTCTGGGGGACAATGCAATATTGTTTGTGATTGGAAAATATTACAAAAGGTCTTAAATTTGGTAGGTGGGTCTCAAAAATGTGCATTTTCCACTATAAGCAAAAGGAAGGATCAGATACAATCACATACAGTGGTTTCAGTTGCAAAAGCCATTAGGAATTACAAAAACAGGAAAGGCTTGCAGGAAGAGGGCAGTCTATGGATTCCAGTACAAGGTTTTGCCAACTAGGCACTTGTTGTTTTACAAACAAACTCCCTCAGGCAGATGCTAGCTGAGAAGTAACAGAATGGTTGTTTTTCCATAGTGAATGCTTGGAAGATCCAGGCTTTATTATTTCAGTGTTCCTATTTGGATTCTAATTGTACTGGCTCCTTTATTATAATAATTAAAAAAGCAAAAATGAGTACAATGCTTTTCATTTCAAATGACGTTCTGTGGTTGCATCAGGTTATGCTTGTTTGCTTGTTACCTCTTGCAGGTATACTAGCTAACATCATTTCCACTAATAAAGAAAATGAAGAGTGGGGTTAAGGGGGCAATTTTACACTGGCTATTTTCATTATTTCGCTGTTTAAAATTGCACACAGAAAGGGGAAAACTGGAGAATTTGGTCAACGTATTCTGTAGTTCATACCTAAATTTATTTAGCACTTGATTAAGAAGTCAAGTAACTTTCTGAAAAAAGGTGTAGACAGAGATTCTGTCATACATCCCAAGTTTAATCAGCATGAATTGCTGCTCAAAAGACATACATCTGAGGAAACATTTAGCAAGCAGCATAGTACATTAGTGTCACAAACACTTTATGCTACCAAACATGCTACCCAGTGAGGTTATCAACAGAAGTTAACAGATGAACAGTGTGAAAACACATAGCAGTGTCACTGCATGTTTAGAAATGTGGCACACATTGGAGAAAAATATGGATGTATGCATTAAAAAGGCAGACATGCAACTAGAATGGACCCAAACCATGCCTTTTGTACTAATAAAGGACACACAGAAAAAGCTATATGAATTATATCCATATCTTATAGAGATGACTCCCTGGGAATTTAGGAAATCCTTGCAGCCTAAGGGCTGATCAGCCTTACAAAGTCTTGCAGTAATTATAATGGACTGTGCATTATGGAACAAAAACAAACAAATAAACAAACAAAAAAAAAAACCCAATATTTTTTAAGTTGCTATGTGTCAAATTGTTATTAATATTATTTTGGTCAATCTTTGGAATCAGTGTCCCTTTGCATGTTTACTCTTTAAAAGTGTTTCATTTGGGAATGCAGTTACTTAGAGACAGGAGACAATCTTGAATAAACACAAATGGCATTTGGACAGTAAGGGGATGCTATTCAACAAACAATGACCAGTTTTATTATCTTCATAGCAATTCAAAACTGCAATATCATTTTGGGAGAAATTTTAGAAGATTGTTGAAATCCATCCTTGGAGAGTTCTGGTCTGTTTGTTTTTGCTTTGGCTTTCTTTGACTCACTCTTGATATACTTTCTGTGCGCATGTGTTTGTGTGTTTTAATCAATGGTTATACCATAATCTATGTTTTGCAGGTGTTTTTTTTTTTTAAAAAAAACACAACACTTTTGTTATTTCTTTTCAAAAAATAATATAGCTGAAGCTTCCATTTTTAAATGGACAGGAGAGAGGCTTTTTTAAAACAAACAAACAAACAAACAAACAAACAGGGGATCATTTATAGATGGCCATACATATATACACACAGAGACATACAGAAATGCACACAGAGATAGACAGATGTGTGCACAACCATACACACACACACTGCTTTATGATCTTCTTGCCCAAGTATTAGCAAAAGCTTAGCTTTCAACAAAGGTAATTAAATTACATTTGTGTCTGTAATCATCAAACTACTCATAAAACAAGAAATGAAAAGGGATGAGGCAAGAAAAAGAAAGAGAGAAAAAATAGATCTCAACCCTGAAATAAAATTCTTGCCGGCTTCTCTTCATGTAATATTGCCCCCCGATGTTAATTACATTTAAATGGGAGAATACTATTTTGGTATCATTCATATGCCTTGAAAAGTACTTTCCAGTTTATCATACCTGTCAACCTCTGTGCATCACAGGCTAATACTTTATTAAGAAAAAAATCATTGGGGAACTGCTGATCCCATTTAAGTACATTGGGCAGAATGCAAGACTAATTAAAAAGCATATTTTACATTATTAATTTCTGAGTTTCACTTAATGAATGTGAAATGACAAGGCTACTATTTTTACATTCTGGCTCTATGGACTCTTTAGTCAAGGGAATTAAATTCTAGGGATTTTTTTATTTTATTTGCAAAGATGCTTCTTGAGAGATTTGTTTTCAAGAACAGCTAAGCCTTTTTAGGTATGTCTTTTTTAAAAACAAAACAACAAAAACAAAACAACAACAACAACCCAGGAGTACACCAAAGCATATTACAACCACTTAAAGGAAGAGTAAATAGATGCTGTTGTTGGGCTGTTGTTGGGTCCCCCCCCCCAGTTTAGTACTATAAAACTATTTTAGATGAAGTATAAAATATGGTTTTTAAATTATATTATGATTTGCAAACACTAAAAAAATAATTGCAGTGCAGTTGAGAGAGCACAAAAACATCTAATCTTTACAGTGTAAGACAATGTGATAAAATATTTTACAGCCAAAACCTCATTTTGCATCTGGAAAATTGTGTAAATTAGGGGGGAGGGGGGGTAGACAAGAAATCTCATTACAACTAAAGGTTTTCTTTTTTAATATTCTTAAAATAAAGCAATAGCCTATAATTGCATTTTTTTCTCCCACTCAGAATTTATTAATTTATACAATTGTATAAATGGCTAATATTCTAACAGAAAGGCATAATGTAAGCAGCACTGTGATCAGGCAGGTTGCTCTGAATTTATGCCAGTTTTTGAAAGAAGAATGTTGTTCAGATATATTGTTACATGTCATAAATGGTTGTTTTGTGTGTTGCATTTGACTGCAGCAGTACAGTTGTTAGTAAGCTGGAGATGTTGTGTTACTTAAAACTTTGCCAGGTGGAAGCTGGCACTGTGCTCTTTTTGAGCACAACATAATAACACATTTTTATAGGGCTGTGGAGGGGAGGAGAGTTGAAAATCTTTTTTTTCTTCTTCCAAATGTGCTTACAATTAGCTCTCTGTATTTTTATTGTCTTTTTTCCCCCAACCACAAAACTCACACTGGAGGCAAAGCTTAACTGCCGAGGCTTTCCTCGTGTAAATATTAGGAAATTACATTTGTACAAACTGTGGGGCTTTGTCAATGAGGGTTGGAGCTGCTCCAACACAAATTAATCAGGATAAAGTTGCCCTGTGTTCAACGTGACCATAGTTTATTTTCTTAAAGTATTAATTTGTCAACAGCTTTCCTGCTTTGCTGTGTGACTCATGCAAATGGCATTAAAAGAAGACAAGGATTCAGTCCTTGCTGATCTACCTTGTGGTTTTTAAAGAACCAGTTCCAGCTATTTGATACATTATATGGCTTAATTTTTCAGCATCTGCTTTTGCACCAAAAAAAAAAAAAAAAAAAAGGGAAAGAAAAGAAAAGAAAAAAGAAACGAAAAGGTTTGTATATAAGGATCTAAATGTCTTGTTGAACTAAAAAAAGAACACATTGATTTCTTTCTCTTTTTAAAAAATACCATGTATCAGGCTGGCTAAGCTATTTCCTGTGACTACAGATTAGTTTGAAATTGCTGCAGATGCCCTGTCTAAGGAAACTATTTTCCAAACGAAAAGCAGCATTCTAAATAAATCTTTCTCACTCACTCCCATCTTCCTGATGACATCACACTATTCCTAAATGTAACCTGTTTTTCCTCTTCTTCAAAGCTTATCATTTATTGTTCTCTTTCTGGAAGTAATCTGCATAATGGGATCAATATATTTTAGACTTGCCAAAGCAAATTGAGACAGTGTTTCAGCTCTTCCTTTGCCAAATGTCATAACGATTTGTCCACAAAAGCGAACCTTATTTGTGACTGTTATACCAGGAGGAAACACAGCATTCTATCAGATGCAAATGCTATTGTTCAGAACGGGGGCTCCTACCATGTTTTGATTTTGAATTCGACTGTTTGTGCACTGATGTGAATGATTTTCTTCATACGGACAGACACTCACTCATTTGCAATCGCCGGATCTCAGTAGCTAACTTTTTCAAAAGTCAGCTTGCAAAATTATGGTTGATTCAGGTTTGGGGGAGACCCACAAATATACTTCTCATAAGGTGATCCTGGTTGTTTAATGAAGCTGTTCTGTTAGTAAGTAAAATAATAAACATTAGCTGCCTCTTGATTTGTTACTGTTGTTGTTTAAAAAATCTCAGTTGCTCCCAGCTCTTCTACATAGAGCAGTTTATATTAACATATGCATCCAAATAATATTGATACTCCCCTTGTTTTATTTGTATACATTCGTTCTGTTCACGGTTTTATTATTCAAGCATTCAGTTGTTGCCAAGTATTAATCAATATATTATGCTGCTCAGTTGGGCAAGTTGTATGAAAACATAGTGCCCCTAGGGTTAATACAGTCAAGAGCCAGAAAAGTGTTTTAGACATGTACACAACATGTGGTTTACTATTATCATTAAATGAGGTGAACTGGGACTCTATACATATGGATTTTGAATTGCATAAATTTTGATTGATATCATTTGAAGACTGAGACCCTGAAAGGGTAGATTTTGTGAAAGACGATACACAGGCCAGCTATTACCACATACAATAGTACCAGGGAAAAAAAATCTCTGAAATGAGCAAGGCAGCTGGCTTTTAAATAGCTAAAACATAACATCAATACTTATTTTGAATAATGGAAAAAAGAGGTAAAAGATGTTGACCTCTGCCTGACAATAACATGTTCCAAAAGTAGAACTGGTCTCCCGGGACCATCCCCTGCTCAACAGTAGCCACTACAATTTCCTCCCCCCACTCTTTCTCTCTCATTTTGCCCTTTCTCCCTCCTCTCCCTTTCTCAAAAAGATAAATATTTTTTGAGCATTTAAACACTATGGACAACCAACCAGAAAAGAATTTTCACAAATTCAGGAAACACTTGAGAGGTAAAACCAACATCCTGAGACAGGAGACAGGCAAGCTTTTGACACCAAGGCTGGACCTGTGAGGCCCAGCGAAACCTTCAGCCAGGAAGTTCTTGCCACAGGGGTCAGGACTTAAGGGACCTTGCATGAAGGCAAATGAAAGCAGAACTTTCCATGCACCATCGAAACCAACAGGCCTTTTCATGGGAAATTTGCTGAAATTTTGCTGATCTGCATTAAACATTTATGAGATTTAGAGAGTAAGAGCCTTTACTTAACTTACTGTGGATTACTGGTTCATGCCATTTTAAGTAGTGAATTATAACATATGCAGGAATTTGAAAGGTCTCTGAGGCCTTTAAACCCATTTTTCTCCTTAACATGTGATCCATACAGCAAATTATCAATACATCACTCCACGAGATTCATTCAATTTGCTCAGATTTGTTAAAACTTTATTCTGAGAGAGTACTGGATAATGCTTCATTTATTATTTATGCCCCATAAATGTATTAAAACATTAACCATATTTCTCTGCAATGGCATACTTCAGTTCTCACAGGGGGGGGGGGGCAGGGGGGAAGTCCAAATATTTCTCCAACTGCTACTTTAGTTTCCCCAAGGAGTCAGCATATTTGTGTTGTGTTACACCTTTAAGTGTTGATTAGGCTTTCATGTTATGGTGACAGAAGCGTCATGCCGTGCCTCTCTTTAATGGGGTAATAAGCTGTATCAGCCTCATGAAGAAAATGTCCCTCTTCAAGTCAGAAAGAGCCAGAAGTTTGTATCTAAGCATGAGAAAGGCATTCTCCTTGCTGTCCAAGTTGTAGGATGACCATCTCTCAAAAATGAAAACTGTCAAGGAAATAACTGGGGAGTTTGGCAAGGTTTGTGATGATATGAAAGAAAAGTTTCACCTGTGTGAGACATGCAATTGGTTATGAATGTTTTAAGATTTCAAGTGCAATGACACACTACACACACTTAAAAAAAAAAAAAAAGATTCTGCATATGGAAAGACATTTCACTTTTCCAAAAATTGCTAGTCGAAGAAATATTTTTTTTTAAATGTTCGTTTCTCCTCTTATTTTAAATGAGCGTAGGGTATTTAAGTTTGGAGCTTTGTTACAAAAAATTAAGTTTTATTATCTCTCTTTCACTTGTTTTGGGTGTGTAGGAAGGAACTTTCTGCTCAGGAAGCTTTGCAACCCCCTCTCACTCCCCCGGTCATCATTATTGGGTAACAATTGGTGCAAACATTATGGCGGAGGAAAGGGACATAAATCAAGAAATAAAAAAAAATAGTTTCTGCACATTTTCAAAAAACATGTTGTGCTCTCTGAGGTCCTTTTCATTTTAACCAAATCAGGGGGAACTTGTCCTCACAGCGGCAAGGCAGATGGAACAATAAATCACAGGAACCATTGACTGCCTGCAGTGTACTCGCCACAGCTGTCACTTTTGTGTCTCTTTGGTTTTAGCTGACATGGTATGAGGTCCACTGTGAACCAATCTGGACTTTTTTTTTTACAGTCATATCCATCAAAACGACCAGTACCCATCAACCTACTGCCGCGATCGATTCGTTTGCTTATTCTCACGCATAAGCCAATACTCAGCTCACTAGGTGAGGCTTTGGAGAAGCACCTCATTTGGGGAGGGGGGGGTTGCCTCTAGCTACAGCTGTGATTTTCTGAGCAGTCTTGGCTAACGTTATTAAAGTTGCATCATGATAGATACAGAGCAAAGCATATAACAGGCTGTGTGTGGAAGAACAGTGTTTCCCCCCCCCTCCCCAAATAATACCAATACTTGGCAATTTTGTTGTTCTTGCAAATGTTTCCTTTCAGTTTGCATGAAGATGCTTACCAAGCATTGAGTTTACAACTCGTTGTTGATTTTGCAAAGTAAACAAGCAAATGTTATGTGCATAACCTTAGCTGTCTTTGTAAAGGTCAGAATGTACTTGCTAATTTCTCTTCCTGCCTTTTGGTGGCACTCTGATGCCAGTGATTGCCTCCTGTGTGTTTTTGGAAACAAGACGTCCTTTCTTAACAAAAGACTCAATCTACAAAAGGCTGCAAAACAAAATTTGATTAAATGTGAACTGTTGGAGGAAAGTTTACTTTGGTGTAAAAAGAAGGGGGGAAATAGCCCTGCAAGCACTAAAAAGCAGGTCAGCTGTAATTTGGGCTAAAGATTACATTACGCATACAGTGTTTGCATATTCATGTTGGCTAAATGGGGATTTTCTTGTTCAAATTCAATACTAAAGGCATAACGTGTGAGTTTATAGATAGGGAATTCGGGTGAGGATGGAATACCTTGTATTGTGTTATTTTTAAAAGAGCATGAGGCTAACATGTCCCTTTTCTTCCCCTTAAAAAAATTAGAAGTGTCTCAGAATATTGTAAACACCAGAACATTTTTGCCATTCATGTTTGCAGCTGCTGTGGAAGGGGTGTGTACTCTCACACATAGACATACAGGGTTTTTTTGGTGGTTTTTTGGTAGTTTTTTTAAGCTGTTTTCAAAACCCCTACTTAGGTGAAGTTAAATTTATTATATTTTATATTGCTGAACTGCATGATTTTGAATTGAGGTGACAGCTGAAAAGCACCAGAAACCTTTGGAATTTCAGAATTATATATTACTATAAAAGAAGAAATTAAAGTCCCACTACTAGAAAGCTAGTAATTGCATTTTAAAAATATAAATTTGTAAGAAACATAACAAAGCATGCAAGCCTTTTTCCCCTTGTAAATTTCCTTTAAGAACTTAATTTCTTTAAAATGTATAGACAGTTCATAAACCCAGCTTTTGCTGATGTTAAAAACATTTTTAAAATATTTTTGTGACTCCCCCATCCCATATTTCTCCATTATAGTGCATAAACATCTCTATAGATATTTGATCCTGCATTGTGCAAATTTTCTTCTAGTTCTTTTTGTTTCTTTTTCTGAAAGTATTTCAAGTGTGTTCTAAGGAAATATCATCATTTGCAAACACAGATATAGTAAAACACATTTTCAGATTGAGAAAGCCTGAATAGGTCTATCCAGATAGATGGAAATCAGGATAGATGGGATAGTTGACTCCTCCTTCCAAAGAGAGAGAGTAAGAACCAACTCTTTAAACTTCATCTAAGTAGTTTTTATATTTTTCTAGTAAGTGGTGCTGGATGACTCATTATGACAAATATTACTGAAAGACTGCAAATAGATAGCCACGAGCCATATTTTTTCTGTCCTTTAGGATCTACAATCATGGAATAAATTGTGCCTAACTGTAAAATTCCAATGATTTGACTTATAAGTTTCGTGAGTTACTGAAACAAGGATATAAAATCCTGAATGAAATAAAAACACTGCTGTGGCAATGCAACTAGTAGCATTTGAACTAGAGAAAAACAACAACACCCTGAATAAATCCTTGTCCTTATGCATGTAAACATGCCTTGGTACAAGTACACACGAAGTGTCAAAAGCTACCCTTTCGATATGCATAAAACCTAGCCTTCTTTCTTCACTTGTAGATCCTGCTGTTCCTCTCTCCTTTCTAATTCAATATATATTTGAGCTGAATCAGGATTGTGGGATATGATGAAAAATGGAATTTTCAGGGGAGACCATAAACCACTAATGTATATAAAAACCTAATCTATACAAGGGAAAGGTCAACAGTTCTGAAGTTCTTCCTTTCTGAAATGAGGTCCATTCTGAAACCAGGCTTTTGCTACAAGGGATAGGTATCATTATTAATACAGGTATCTTGCTTGTTAGTGCAGTGTATGTTATCACTAATAGCAGCAGAATTTGGTATAATTTTCTGTGCAGTTTTATTTATTTATTTATTTATTTATTTATTGCTTGTATACTGTACAATTTGCATTCAAAGAGAGTGCAACTGCAGCCAAAATCTGGGAGAAAGACCTACAAGGGGAAAGAGTGACAAAGAAATTTCTTCTTTGGGTCGGTATGATGAATTTGCTTGTAAAGTCTAAGGTAGCTGTTGCAGCTGTTTCTTTTCTCAAAAAGCTAATCTTGCAAATACGGCGGTACACATATGTTTAATTTTGAGCATCCACTCTCGCAACTGGCTTGTTATTCATATTTAAAGGGCTTTACAGTCCTCTATTTACAATATTTGCATTCTATAAATGAAAATATCAGGAATTAATTGTACCAAAAAATCAAGCTGACTGTTTTCTATAATTTTGAATATTTCCACATCTCTGTCAGCATATTAGTTTTCAAAATAACATTTTTTCAATGCTGTGATTCTTACAGTATGCATAATCATTTTTATAATGCCAGTGTTTGCCTGAATAGACTCACAAAGATAAATCCATTTACACTGAAACTTACATTTTCTATGCTGTTTTAGCTTTTGTTCTAGAAGTTTATATGTGTACCGTGACCAAGTAATTTAATTTTACAGGGATCAGTCCCATAAAGCTAGATACTCATTGTACTCTTCACTGATTTGATACCCAACAACAACAACAAAAGAATGGCTTCCTAAATTGCATATCAAACTTGTAGGAAAGAAAATCTACACATTTTCTATACACTGCAACCCCATAATCTCCAACATTTCACAGATGAAAAACAGGACATGCATGACTAAAGCAATATCAGAATGTAGTCATGATGGCATGGTATTAAGGAGGAGGAACAGAAAAGCTAGGAGAGGCTGCAGCAGTTTGCTTATGCCTGAAATTACTGGGAAGGGGAAGATTGCAGCCCCTTATGTTCTCTATCTCCACTGAGTTAACTGAGTTGCAAACTTTGATCTCAGTTCACAGCAAAATGAATTGAATTCAGCAAAATGCAGAAAGTAAGCGGGAGGAGGACAGATAAATTGACACTTTAAAGACAACTGAAAAAGTGGAATTACAGAGAATTAACAGGGACAATCCTGCCAAATCTGGTCCATTGGAAGGTATGCAAGTGTACATACTGCTTCACAGACTAGGACACAAAGCAATGGATGCAAACTAAAGGAAAATAGATTCCACCTAAATATTAGGAAGAATTTCCTGGTAGTAAGAGCTGTTCAACAGTGGAATACACTGCCTCAGAGTATGGTGGAGTCTCCTTCTCTGGAGGTTTTGAAATAGAGGCTGGATGGTCATTTGTTGGGGGTGCTTTGATTGTGTATTCCTGCATGACAGGGGGTTGGACTGGATGGCCCTTGAGGTTTCTTCCAACTCTATGATTCCATGATTCTGTAAACTAAATTGTGCCACACAAGCTTTAATTGAATTCTTTAGTTATCTCAAAACTTTCTAGTTCTACATATTGAATGGGAAAAGAACATGTTCATGCTGCCACTTCTAATCTAGGGAGTGGGTGGGAATCATGCAACCCTCCAGATTTTGGACTGTAATTCCCATTATTTCTCACCATTGCTTATAATGGCTAGGACTTGCAGACTGACAGTATCTAGAAGATTGCATGGTTCCAACCCATGTCCTGGTGCCAGCTCTTGATGCTTTGTCTTCTGATTTAGCCCTTAGAATGGAGTAGGAGGCCACTGTGTCATGCACAGTGTGAATTGAAGCTCCTGGGGCATGGCAGTGGCTATATGAGTTCTTCTCCCCACCACAGAACGAAAGAGAACCAGGGCATCTTCACTCCAGTGTTGGGACCACTCGACTCCACACAATGTCCTCTCCATAGTTTAGGACAATGCAAGTAGAAAACAGTTACCAAAAGCAGACATATTTGCTGTCCCTTACTTGATTCAGTATCTTGTATCTAATGACTATAAAACCAGGGCAGTGATTCTGCTGCCATAAACAAACTACACATTCCATAAATACTTTTTAAATTTTCTCCTGATGCCATTATATTTGGAATATTTGTGTGAGAGAAACATTTCTATGCCTGTTTTATTATAGATTGCTTTCTTTATTTCTTTCTTTCTTTCTTTCTTTCTTTCTTTCTTTCTTTCTTTTTTGTCCTGGCTGTTGTATGAGAGAGAGAGAGAGAGAATTTTCATTTTTTTAACCCCAGATTCCATGGATAGATTTTACAAGGCTGAATCTCAATATAAAATATTTCTGGATACTTGTTATGTATGTTTAAAGAAAACAGGAATTAGCATAGAAAAGTCCTTAATGGAAAGACAGGGAGGCTTATAGGGGTGGTAGTGAAGGGTGTCCAGTTGCATTTATCGCCTGAAACTGAAACGGGTTTAACATCTCTGTAAAGATAAAGAATGAGTTTTTGTACATTCATTTATCTTGTAATTGCTCTTCTTTTCCAATATGGCTTGGTTTAGCAAGAGCTACTTTATTTGAATATCATAAGTCATTGCATTGCTTTAAGCAAACGCCTCCTCCCCCAAACAAAAACATGTCAGTTGCCCAGGTGACATTTTGTAGCAAACAAGGAAATCACAACTCCAGGAAGTGTTGTATTTTATGCCAACAACAATATGACAGTTTTCTCTGTAAAGAAAACATGACACTTTTCCAAATATCAGAGGATGCCTCCGCTGCTCCAGGGATTCCTGTACTGTCACTGAAATGGAAGGTCACAGGCTGGTTTCATGATTTCTATAGTTTCAAAATGTTGTGGTGGAGCGTTTCCACGCTAAATGCTGTAGGCTAAGGGAAATCTTTCCCTTCATCTCTGAAAGGAGTGACAGGAGGAAAAAGGTCCCGCTTTGACAGCAGTAACCTCTAGGTCTGGAGGTTCTGCCCCCAGCAACTCTGAAGTGAAATTACCTATGTTAATATGTTGTTGTCTCTGCCAGATATATATCTGAGAGAGTCAGAAAGAGGTGGTGGGGGACAGAGGGAGAAACTGAGAATGTGCATTGTGCTGTTGGAGGAGATTCTTTGAACCCCAAAGAAAAGGAATGTATTAGAATACACTCTTCTGCAAAGGAACGCTGCCAGAAAGCACTGAGTTTGGTTTATTCTTGGCTCGCCTAACCAGGTGGAAAGAGGGCCAGCTTGAATAACTGTATCCCCTCTTGGAAAGATAACCCTGGGGTTTAGAGGAGTGTGACAAAGTCACGGACATGGTCAGTTGCTCCATGCATTTCCAGCAAATGCACAAAGGGAGGGGGAATTGGAACTCTCTGTCTATAATACACAGATCCATCTTGAGGCTGGGTTTGTGTTTTCCTAGGAAGGAGTAAAAATAAATGAGCACAAGCATCGCTGTGGATGTAGCTAGGGAAGCGGATGCCAAATTCAGCAGAGAAGTTTCTGTGCTTGCAAGGACTGTCATTGAACCAGGAAAAATCCTAAACTCCCACTCTAGCCCTCTCAGCCACATCCAAGGGCAAGGTGAAAGTTCTTGTAACCCATTTCTCTGTAGACATGGGTTGCACCTCCTCCCCCCATTTCCATCACTCCAGAGCCAAATCGGCATTTGGAATGCCAAGAGATATAATTGAATGAATAGCCTGCTGGTTAGTTAAAGCCAGAAAAAATACTAACTTGGAGAATATGGAAAGAATTGAAACCCATTTGTTTCCAGCTTTCCTCCCTCCCTCCCCTCTCTCCAAAGCACTCAGATCAAAACACACCTCACTCTATAGATTATATACTTCCTGCTGCCCCTTTTATAAGCAATAAGAATTTAATAACTGAGGGCAACTCTATAGTAATATTTATACGGGTCAAGTGGCTTAAAGAGTATGCAATAAATGTAACATTATGAACCACATTGCCCCTTTTTAAATAATGCAGCTTGAACCAAGATATTATGTTTCATATTCTGGGGAAAAAAAGGTGTCTCAGCATACGCTTTTGGAATACAACAGACATGAAAAGTTATACTGATCCCATAATAAAATCACTGCCTGTTTAATATGGTGTGTTATGTAGAGCTCCAGATCTTAATAGCAGACCACAGCAAGAATGTCCCAGATGATATCAACAAAACCTTCACTTTCTCATTAGCAATCAGCAAATTCTCCTGGTGTCTGCTAGTTTCAAATAAGGGCAAGTGCCTCTCTGCCTTGTGTGAAGCCCAATAGGATCATAGAAATAATGTAGTCTAATCAGCAGTGAACACATGAGAGTCAGTGTTCATAACAGAATGAAAAGAGTTTGGTGACTCCAATTCAACATCTTTGAACAGTACTCCAAATTCTGAAAAGCAGACTTGGCATGTTCTTGGCAAAGAAAGGAAGCAAAAAAAAGGGGGAAGATTTCTGTTTTCAACTATATATCCAAAATGTCTTATTAGTGATTGGGGAAAGTGTCTACAAAACCATGTTTCCAAATATTTAAAGATAAGATCCATTGTTTTATATATATCTGTGGGTGCATCCAGGTTGATTAAAAAGACCAGAACGTGCCAGATTTTCTGATAGTTTCCCCAAAATGATCAGAAATGATCAGAAACTTTTTATACTAGCTTGCAAGGTCAGGTCAGTTTATTAGAACCCAGTATAAAATTGGAAATAGCAGGAACAAAATATGGGACCTTTCAATAAATCTGGACGCGTCCTATGTTGCTATGTTCCCAAATGAAGAGAAGTCTACACCAGATTTATTTTAAAAACTGAATTCCTTGCAAAGAACAATGAAGTTTGAAGAAGTAAAGTAATAACACAGTGAAATGTAATGGTGTGAATCTTCATCTAGCTTTCCTTCCCAACAAAGAGTGAATAATTTCTGTAGGTTTCCTTTTGCTTGCAGGCTTATTTTATTTTTTGGCAAAGTATACTCCCTGTATACTTTGCACATCCTAAAATGACACAGAGAATTGTTCTGCATGGTAATACACATGATTTTTCTGTACAAATTCCATGTTTGTGTGTGTGCATATGTGTGAGTGTAAAATGAAATGCAATTTTTGCATAGAAAAAACATGAGTATTTCTGTGCAGAATAATTCCCTGGAACAATTCAAGACATGTAAACACTGGGAAAAACTGCAAAAATGTCTCACTACTTCATTACTGTCCCTGATGAGATTTCCTGAGTGTTAGGAAGCCCTTTTCTCAGCCAGGACCCCAGCAGGTATTCTTTTTATTTGTAGTAGAAAATATTTTTTTATTTTCTTTTTAAAAATCTTATTGATTCTTATAGCTATCCATTTTATCCTCACAACAAGCCTGTTAAATAGATTAGATCAGTGCTGGCAATCATGTGACCCTTGATATTTGGTTGAATTGCTATTCCCAGCATTTTTTCCCATTGACTCTACTACCTAAGGCTGCTGGGAATTCAGTCCAACAACATCTGAAAAGCCTGACAATTCTCAGCCCTGGTTCAGAATGAGAATGTTTAACCTGAGGAGATTACTACATGTGGTTTTTAAACCACAATTGCATTAGGAAAAAAGCAGCTTTGGTGATACATATTGCACACCATCTCCTCCAACTGATACCTGCTCTGTTCCCAACATGTCCCTTTTCATTGATGGGGGAAACCTATTTATGACCTCACAATCTCACAAGTCCCCAAGTGTATACAGGTGCAGCAAAGTAAATTGAGGGTATCTTGATTTGGTGCTCTTCTCTGAAATGTGGAAAGTTATAAAAACTTCAGCTTGAAACAACACTTTGATAAATATGAGCAATAGCTGATGATGTACTCTTAGGTTCTGGGGTGACCCTGTCACCCCAAGCTGTTCCTGGACAGGAAAGGTTATAAAAGGCTTCCTGTTAGGGCTGAGACCTTCCCTGTGCAAATGTCTTCCTAGCTGTACTAGGTTTCAGTGTGTAATTCTGTTCTGACTCTTGATTTGGTCCTTATCTCTGTTTATTGGCTTGATGTCTTTTATTGGAAACCCTGGCTTGGTCCTGATTCTTGTCCTTGACTCCCGGCTCTGACACCCGGTTCCTGGGTCTTCCCAACAGCAAGCTACTGCCTGGGAATGTCTACTAAACAGTGGAAATCATGCCACCACAATCTAGGTCTAATGCATGTTCATTATGTCATCTGATTCTATGCTATTGCCAGCCACTACGAGATAAAGGGGACACTTTAGTGGTAGTGACAGCCTACCACTATTAGGATGCCACTTTATCATGTGGTACAGCTCTTGTCATGTTGCCTTCAGATCTGCAATAACTATTGGTACCAGGGGCCGTGCTACTGGTTTTGGCTTTACCATGATACAATTTCTGGTCCTATAATTAGTATGATTATCATAAGACCTTAAATAGCATCCTATGGGGCACCTTTCAGGCTAAGAGTATACAGTGACACATGGCTGATTCTTAATAGTAAAAGATTTATTTCTGGCCAGGAGGAAAGATTCCCACATGTCAATAATATAGTACTACTTTCTTCATAGGGAAAGAATCTCTGTTTGCACCCTTGCATTTAAATTATCTCCTTAGGATGGTACAAGACCTGGAGTAAAAATTAAAAAAAGTATCTCCTTGGTGTGGGTTTGAGTAGAATTTAAATTCACCCTATGCTATAGACATCCTGTGTAATTTTGGCAAGTGTGTGGCAGTGTAATCCAATAATTGCTTCCAGTTGCTTTTAAACCAGCTTAATTCCAATGAAGTCAATGGGACTGAGCTGTTTGAAGAGCAGACTTGTAGATTATAAAGCTAAGTAAGCATACATACACATTGATGGCTTTTGAAGCTTACAGGTTGCAATCCTCAAACCACTTACTATGTTTGGAATAGTCTCATTAAAATCTCTAACTGTATTCCACACCACAATTCACATATTTGTGGAGAGTGGGTCTTTCCCTCTGTTGCTCCGTAACTGAATATGATGTTCCTGATGATACTTCAAGTGATATTTTCGACGAAAAAGATTAGTGTTGTTTGTGATGTTAGTAGAAGGGCAACAGTTTGGATTTTAATATACTCAGAATTATTTTCTTCATTTTTATTCCAATTTCCATTAAAAACAACAACAGTGCTGCAGGTAGCTAGTAACACACCAAATAAAAAATTACAATAGAAGCCCTGCATGTCAGTCTAGTTTTCCTATTTGATTCTTTAATTTTGGCAGAAGCTGGAAAAGTTACTTTTCTGGTCAATTACGATACTGGCAGAAGGTTCTGGGAGTTTTATACCAAAAAAAGTAATTTTTCATAAGCCCTGAGTTTATGCAATTATGATTATACATCATCAGTTCAAAATGAACTAATCTGCAATTATATAACATCCTTGTCTTTCAGCATAAGGCCATGACCATGCTGTGGATTTTGTAATGGTTGGATTCACTGGAACAGTTCGTCTGAAGCCAGCCAACTGCTTGTTGATCCCAGTGATGCTTATGTGTAGTCCAAAGAGTACTAGAATGGTTCCAAATCCAAGTTTGCTTCTGATCTTTTGGATCCAAATAACATTTCTTAGAACTCTTCATTTGGTGCTTTAGGTAACTTGAAGGAACAACAAGTCATATGCAATCAATGCTTTGGGTGTGTGTGGAATTATTCAACTCTCAGAAACACCGAACTGGTAGTCATACTGGCTGGAGGATTCTGGAAACTGTAGCCCAAGAAAGAGATTTAAGAAGAGATAATCTCTGGTTGTAACACATAAGGAATACTTTCTTACACCACAGAGAAAGATATAAATCTATGTCCATGGCACAGCCTGAGGGAAGCAGAAAATCAAAAAGTCATGGTTGCCCAGTTAAGTGGTGACCATCTTTCAGAGGAAAAAAAGACACTGGGGACAAACCAAGACATGTTTCTACTGATTGAAGCAGTTACAAGATGGTGCTTCTCCATCTCATTCCATGTAGCTAGACTGATGGTTGAGATCTTACTTCAGCCCTGGCAACGAGACCAAGGCTGGATTATTAGGGGTGCTATTGTTGGAAATGCTGCAGAACTCTCACTGCTGAGTGCTGCTGCCACATGTAGTAACAATGCTGAATTTATTTTAACTCTTAACATTGCAGTTAGATATACAATGATGTCCATTAATTAGTAAAAAAGTGAAGGATCAAGCTGTTAGTTTTATCAAAGCTGTATGGCTGAAAATGTGTTCACATATATGTTTTCTTTTCTACTGTTTATTGCATGTTTCACTTTTTATTATATTCCTCATTCATTCATTCATTCATTCATTCAGTGGTGGCTACTGGTTTCTTTGTGAATGGGGCAGTAAATTCACTCTAGTATTTAACTTGTACTTTGCAGGACCTATCCAAGGGACTGACTCTATTTTGAGGATGGGGGTCACCACCTTGGGTAGACACTTTAAAGTATGTGTGAAAGCCTAGTGTGGATTTACTGCCCCATTGATACAGAATCCACCAGCTGTCACTCCTTTCTTTCATTTACTGTCTATGTTTTCATTCCTTATCTAGCTTACAGAAGCAAAAAAGAGGAATCCTGTTTTTGGAATTGGTCTGTCTGTCTGTCTGTCTGTCTGTCTGTCCGTCCATCCATCCATCCATGTCTACCTAAAAAATCATGCTATATTTACAATACACCTTGTATTTCCTGGTTTCAAGGAAGTTTACATGAAATACAATTAAATATGATACTATAAATAAAACAATAGGCAGTCAGATTAAGACAACAGAATTATAGTTTTAGAATAGGACAAAACAATGAATTCAGAGATTTCAGTAGCCAAATGCAGTAATTCATAGGAGTATCCTCAAGTCAGATTTGAAAAGCGATCTGAAATGGTATGTGTATCTTGCACTCCTTTCAGAAGACTGTAAAGGAGGAGCTAATTATGGCTTCCAGATGGAGGTCATTCCCAATCATCTAAGCAATTGTAGTAAAGGTCATTCTAGTTCATGCTGATTTTACTTTATGTAATGAAAGTAAACAGCATCTGTTCAGAAAATCATAGTGAGGCAAGCAGGTAGGAACATTATCTAAGTTATGTTCTCCAGGTCATGATGGTGTTTTTTTGTTTTTTTTTAAAGCAACAGCACTTAAAAAATCTGAGGCTGGAAAAATACTGGCAGTTATGCAGTTGCCATAAAAGTATTGAAACATTTCTTCCAAGTCTGTACATATTCACCAGAAGGAAAGCTGTAGCATTTTGTAACCTCAGAAATTTGCAGGTTCCATATGGTCTTCAAGGACAGCGCCTTGTAAAGTTACTTAGGGGAGTCAATCCTTTAGGCTACAGAAACATAGATAAGTATGGATAATTATAGATATGTTTGAAAAGGGACCCACTCCATTTTCTCCAACCAGACTTCTTGGATTGGGCCTCCCATTCACTTCATGACCAACCATGGGATAATGAGACCAGACATGAGAGATAATGAGAAAGTTGGATTTAATATGGGCCAATTTATTTGACCTATTTAAGTTATGTTGAACTTGGAAATGGACAGAAGGGAGGAGCAACCTGATGTGGGATCAGCTGAGGCCAGGTGTCACTTCTTGACTATCTCCTCAGTCTTCCCTTGAATAAAACACCTGAACCCTAACAGCAATCCAATAACAATCCAAAGTCCTGCCCTTCACCAAATGATTGCCAAGGTGTACACTTAAACTCTTATATTCTCCCCCTGCTTCCTGACTATTGACAGCCTACTTATAGACACCACCCATAGCCAATCATCAAAGTCCCCCAAATACAGTAAGGGGTAAGCCAGTAAATAAATAAATAAATAAATTGGGGAAAAAAGAAAAGAAAATTCCTACCTGGTGCCACAGTTTACACTGCACTGGAGGCCAGAGTGTGGGTGAAGAACCAAAAGGGGCATGTGAAAGGCAGTCATGCATTACATTGACTTGTAGTGTCCATGGAGGCCATCAAATGCATGCCTTCCCCTGCAGCACCATTTGCCATGTGGATCTAGGTACATGTTTTATTATTTATTTCTTGCAGGAAATTTCAGAAGAGATGAAGTTGGAACCCTGAGAAATTTATAGCATTAGATGCCCAATTGGGACCTTCACAGCTCACATGGAAGCAACGTATGATGGCAAACTGCCATGGCACAAGTACTCCTCAGTTCTTCATCTATGGTTCTGTTATTTTAGGTCAAACCATATGGTAAAGGTATATATAAAAAAGGCCCACCTAGTCAGTTGAATTGGTGTCAGTCATGAAATAAGTTTTTCAACAATAAAATTATCCATAATGAAGAAATGTGTGAATTCCAATAGTAGCCATTGTACGTATTTCACTTACCAAGAATCAGTGGTGGTCAGTAGTTATGTAATGTTTTAAACCTTCCAAATCAACATAGTTCTCTCCCCCCCCCCCCCGCTTCTGCATAATTAAGAGCAATGAACAATAAAGATAGGGAGATTAAACTGATTTGTTTGACAATGGCAGGGAGCCACAGTGTTTTCAACAGCTGGGATGTATCACTGAAACTGGAGCTATGTCTTTCAGAGACAGGATGAGCTATGGAAACATAGGAAAGGACAGATATATCACTAGGCTCTATTTTGAAGTATCTCTAGTCTTCAGAGGGAGTTGATTACAAGGCAGGTCAGATCCCAGAAGTAATGTAACCCTTCTGTAATGGGTGCCTGTTATTCTGTACTAAATAAAGACAGATGAAAGAAATAATGAAACAAGAGAGAGAAGGGAAATTTCCAATCAGGGTGTGCAGATTTTCCTTTCATATGTAGGTACCTCCAACATCTTCAGAATTGTGTTTATAATTTTGCAAAGATTTAAATAAGAGACCTGTTGGCTATTCACATTTGCATATTTTGAAGCTACTTAGCTCTTTAAGGGCAAAGATAACAAAATAGTACATATTATCCAAGCTTTCAAGACATCAAAGATGTATTCTTCAAGCCTGGAATATTGCTAAAATGACACTTCTAAGAACCAAGCCTAAGAAGTGTAGTTAAGGATTGTAGCTTTCATTGCATCCTACACATTAAAAAAAATGGGAGCCTTTGAGGTGTTCAAACCTTGTGTGAGTGCCTTTTTCTTTTTCATCCCTTTGCAAACTTAAAAAGGTAGCATTAATAACACACTGATGTCTCTGTGTTTGTTCTACCTCTCACAAAGCACTTTCCAAACTAATTTTGAAAAAAAAAGCTATTGAAATCCTTAGTATTTACTTGATTGTATACAATGATCTCCCACATAAGACTCCGGCTAAGCAAAAGGGGTAGGAAGTTATTTACATAAACATGTTTAAACCTAATAAAAGAGTGTTTTTTGTTTTTTTTAAAAAAGGAAAGAAGAAAAGCAGAATAAATCAAACTGTTAGAAGCAGTAAAAAAATGAACCGCAGCTAGGCCTCTGTAGAAATGGTCAAACTAAATATTACTTAAAATGTGTAGCTAGTATCTATGTACTTGTTTCTTTTTTTTTAATTATTCAAAAGTTAGTGTTAGGCTAGCCTTCAGTAATTTTAGTTGTTAACAGATCCTGAATCAGGAAGAGGTACCGTAAAATTTTGCAAGGCAGAACTGTGCAAATATTCTCCCTTGCCCACACCCCAAAACCCAGCCAAAATCCACTAAGGGGATGTCCACATCTCATGGCCTTGCATCATCCTGTTTAGACAATGCAGCTCAAAACCCTGGGACCAGAAGCAGGTTGGACCCTGGCAGACCAGACAGGGATCTGGTGGAGCAGTCCAGTCCCAAGGTAAACAGCATTTACCCCAGGTCAATTTGATCTTTGGTGTCCTAGAAACTCCACAGCAAACCCAGCCTCTTTAAATGCCCCCCTCCACATGCTTTACCTTGCTGTGCCATTGCTCCTACTGAGAGGTCACTTGTCACCACATCTGATGAGGAAATGGGGTGCCTCATGGGTGCAGCTAGAGACCCCTTTTCCACATCAGACACAGCGACAGGGGGGCTTCTCAGTAGGTGTGATTTTGCAGCAAGGTAAGGAGAGACCCATCAGTAGCAGGTCCCAAGATGGCATGGGGGTGGACATATAAACACCTGCCCATCTCTGCACCAACCCAGGGACCAACCCATGTGAGCATCGGACCACAATAGCATGGGTTCAGCCTATGCTATTCTGGCCCATCTGCTCAGCCCCTAAGTCAGTTACAAATGCATAACCTACAGTTAGGACTTTATCACACAAAGCTCATAAGGCTCCACAATTGCATCAGTCTAGGAAACACAAAAATGGACTTGAGGTATTCATTATTGTATAGCTCTTCCAAATCATCATGGTGCTGCTTGTGTTCTGGCCTCTGTCTTCCTCATGTCAACTTTCTTTCCCTATTCCCTTCCCAGTATGCCTCTTGGTCTGTATTTATGTTTATTTTTAGTGCAATCATGTGCTCATAGCAATCCATTAAGTAAAAAGAAAGAAAAGTTTATAAGACTGTTGGGAATACAGTTGTCCTTTCTTATCTGCAGGGAATCCATTCTGGACCTCCCCATGGATAACAAAAACAACAAACAAACAAACAAACAAAAACAAACAAAACAAAACAAAACAAAACAAAACCATGGGACCTGAACTCCCATTCTTTCCTATGGTCACACAGCTAAATGCATACCCATCTATTTAAAACAATGGGGCTTGCCATATGTGGAAGCTTAAATTCATGGATGGCAAACCTGTGGCTAAGAAGAGCCCACTGTGATGGGGAGGTGGAAAGAGGTGAGAAGAGCATGATTGTGTCCACTTGCACCATGTGACTGCTTGCATATTGGACTCCCATCAATCGCAGCCATAATATTTGGGAAGCAGGGGACTGAGTGGATTGGCCTGGGAGTCACTGTGTAGCTACCTAACTAGGGTGATTACATACTCATCCCTCAGCCCATCCCAAATTTTGAACTGCTGTGTCTTTTCCTCATCTATATATTGGTTGACGGAGAGTGGGGGGCATGGAGCATCCAGCTCTGTTCCTGCAGCTAGGTGCACATCACTGACATTACTTTTGTGTGTCCAGCTAGAGCAGTGATGTCCAAATTCTGGTCTTCTGGGTATTTTGGACTTCAGCTTCCAGAAGCTTTGGCCAACTTAACCAATGTTCTGGGATTCGGGGAGCCAAAGACCAAAACACCTGGAAGGCCAGAGTTTGGGAATCACTGAGCTAGAGGAAGAGAGCTGGATGTTTCTTCTGCCTCACACAACTGTATAGTACAGTTGGACTTTTGTATCTGTGAGGGATCCATTCCATCACCACCACCCCCCACATGGATATGGAAAAATGTGAGATCTCAAGTTCCATTGTCCCTAATGGTAGCACGACATCCACTGCCATTGGGGACAACAGGACTTGCCATCCACGGATGCTTAAATCCAGAGATGGCAAGCCTGTGGATAGTGAGGCCCCACTGTACCTTCTCCTGTACCAGGATTTGTTAGCAATTAAATTTACTTGACTGCCTAACACTAACTTTTAAATAATAATTTTTAAAAGAAACAATTATATAGATACTACCTACACATCTGAAGTAATATTTGGTTCCACCATTTCCATTGAGGAATGGCTGATACATTTTCAACCTGGTAATTCTATTTAGTGTAGGGAAACCAAAATGAATTGGGGCTGCATCATGCTGGGGAATCCTGGACTGATAATAATCTTGGCAGTTTGTGATTTATTTTGGTGATACATTCACACATTTTTTTTCTGCACAGAAAAGAACATTTTCTAAACAAGAAGCAGTACTTTTCGAATAGAAAGTAACATTTCTGTGCAGAAATATTATTTCTTTTTGCAGAAAACACATTCTTTATACTCTAGTCCTGTGCTGGATTAGGACATTCAAATCTGCTATGAAGCTAAGTGGCTATCTTCATGCCAATCAATACATATTAGCCACTCTCAAAAGTTTGCTCTTAAGTTAAAAGCTCAAGGTAGAAAACCATGTACACCGCTTTGATTTCATTCTTTAGGAACATCAGGAGATAAATGTAATACATAAATATTACTATGGCTTGGAACAGGGGCATGCCACCATGAAGGGATGAAGAACAAATTTCCATCACCCCCTAAGCCCCCATGATTCACCAGATGAATTTCTTTCCATTTCTTTTCTAAAATGGCAATCATGATATTGTATAAATTCCTATTACCGTTTTGGAGGAGAAATAGGTAAACAGGTAAATCTGGAAGTATTTGGGACTGTGGAGGCCTTTTTGAATGTTTTTGCATATTTGGGAGACTTTTGGCATGTTTGGGGGCATAAAATGCCCCAAAATCACAGTGGAAAAAGTTAAATGGGTATGGGGGCTTTGGGAGATTGGCAGGGGGCTTCAAGGTCTGCAAAACTGGGCTGTACACAAAGCTCTTAATTTAATTCTGAGTCTGATTTCATAATTTGGATGCAGCCTCCAAATCCTCCATTGACTTTTCAGCTTACTTAAAGAGAAAGTACATTTGCTTTATTCTACCAGCAGTGCAAATGATTAAATTCAGTGGTGCATTGGTTCTGTGAAACCCAAACTGGCAAAATTTTAAATTCAGTGGTGCATTGGTTCTGTGAAACCCAAACTGGCAAAATTCATCTCAGCTGCACATGAATATAAAGAATCACTAGAACATGTTGTGGCAGTGTATTCCACAAGTTAATGATAATTTGTCAAGAAATACATATTTTCTGAGAAAACTCGAGTTTTATTTTGTTAGGGTATTAGAACAATTTTCTTGAAAACTTATTTTTCACATTGCCATTCCAAATTGCTTTTAATTCAGTGGTAGTCTGATGAACAGTAGGTGTTCAAATATGTTTTTATGTCATAACACATTTATCAGGATGGATTGCATCCAGAGGGAAAATGTCCTAGATGTTGTAATTGAGAACAAAGGTGAAAGGTAACCTGAGTTCAAAGGGTGCCATGATGAGTGTGCATATTGAAGTGTGCTGAGTCATAGGAAGCTGATGACACACAGGCAGGACATGAGGTTATCAAGCTTCAATACTGCACAGTCATGGCATATGTGGGACAAGAAACTGTGTAACACATCAGTTGGGGGTTGGACTAAAATCGCTGCTAGAGATTGTGTATATAAGGCAGGAGTTCCAATGCTCCATATGCATGGTGTATATCGGATGGTGGCAGAGCATTATGTCAGACAGTGTAATTGTGAAGTCATAGGCTTTCATGACCGGCATCCATAATTTTTTGTGGGTTTTTCGGGCTGTGTGGCCATGTTCTAAAAGAGTTTCTTTCTGACATTTCGCCAGCATCTGTGCCAGCCAGATGCTCGTGAAATGTCAGAAAGAAACTCTTCTAGAATGTGGCCACACAGCCCAAAAAACCCACAAAAAACTATAGTCAGTGTAATTATTTGTATATATTGCAACGAAGATTAAAAGCCCATTAAAGAAAACTCAGCAGTTGTCATGTCAGTACCTTCAGTATAGGAGAAGGATTTCTCCAACTTTCATGAACTGTCCAGTAGAGCTTCTTGTGGGGGTGTTCCTGACACAAGTCTTCTGCATGTGGACTTCGGGTCACACATGCGCCAACAACATTGTGCTTTTAGTTGTACTTGCCTTTTAAAAACATCTTGAGTGTAGTTTTGGGTCCCCGATACTGGGAGAAAGGTGTGATATAAATAAAATAATAAAATAACTACCAACTGATGGAAATTAAGTGCAATAGGTCTTCTGAGAGGCTATGGTCAAGGTGAAGCCAAGAAAGAGCACAGTGGTCCCATTTACTGGTCCCAACTAATGTAGATTCATTGAATCAATTGGATTTACTTAACTGTTGACTTATTCAAGATTTGATTCAATGGTTCTTCTTAAACTGGGACTAAAAATGGGATTTGAGGCACCACATTTGCTGGGTCCCAGAGTGTGTGAGGAGCTGCCTCTTCTATCCCTACTGTCAATGACTGGAGCCGATTATACAAGAGAATCAAGTATTCCCTTGAACCAAATGAACTTTTAAAAAAGAATACTAAGTAGCAGGCCTGTCGTGGGGGGAATTGTCACAAGCACTTACACAAGGCAAAATTAGAGCATATGATGCATTGTGATCTGCATGCCACAGTAACTTTGGATGACGATGCTACAGTAAATGCCTTTGAAGCCTATAAACCATAAAATTTTAATCATTAGCAACCTCCTGGGGAATCTAGCGATAATACCTATAGGACAACTTACAGCTTTTCTGTCAAAAGTAGGAGCTGCCATATAATAGCATGGCACAAGCCCTGTTGATCTTTCATTTCTAGCAACTGAATGGTCAAAGCTTAACTTCTCTTTATTAAGCACACCAGTGCTCACAATTAGGCAGCCATATGTTGTGAATGAAGCAACAATATTAGATTGATTTTTTTTTTAATCGCTCAGTCTCACTGTTCTTGTATTTGCATCCTCATTTGCTCTGCCTTTGAAGAAATAATTTGTTTCTTTTTCATGAAATCATGAATGCTTAGAGAATTGTTGCAATTAAGGGGACACATAGGGCTGGTTGGCTAAAATGAATTAGGTGGTGCAATAAGGACAGAACTCAAACAACCACTAGGACTTCAAAAATAATGACAGACCAGAGTTACATGAGTACTTCTGAATACGTGTTAGCCTTTAAGTGCCAGCTATCATTCCCTGCCTGGTCTGCCTTCTTACTACTAACCTTTCCCTCACCTCTGCTTGTCTCCATAACTTGTCCTATTATGCAGTAGCAAGCTGAGTCATTGTTTCAAGCAGGAGGTGACATGTTAATAGCTTAATAATAGTATAATCTCACAAATAATAATATGCTGTCACACTGTCTGAAGCACAATGTTTACAGGAGAAGTGGTAATGTATGATGACAGTAATTTGAATAAAAATGAATTTACTGCTCTTGTCTCATTTGCAGTAAATTTTCGCATCTTTCATGCACAACTGATGCTCCATGACCTCTTTCATTATTGTGTTCGCAGTGGCAGCGGCTAGCTTTAAAGTGAAAGGCAGGCAAATGAAACAGCTTAACAAACTGATTTCAGTGGAAATAATAATAATAATAATAATAATAATAATAATAATAAAGAGATTTCACATAATAATTTGGAAAGGTGGGGCGAGGGGAATTTCATTCCATTTATTTACTAAGATACCATGTCAGACAGGCTATTTAATTAGTTCACTCTGCCGACCGAAAAGCAGACATGAGCTGATTTGATTATGTCTTATGGACAATTTTAAAAATTTATCATTAAAATACATCAGATTGAAGAAAAAAACATTCAGCACATGGAAAAGATCGTTTGATGTGAAATTAAAGTTTGTGCCACCTAAAAAGTATTTTTGCTAATGCGGCTGCTAATTTTTGACACATGGGAAGCTAATCTCAGCATTCCTATTTGACAGAGTGAAGTGTCAAAATCGCTGCTTTCTTTTATTCAATTCATTTCTAAATGATCACTTGTAGGATAATGGACAAGTCAAAATCCAAAATGCTCCCTGAATAATAATAAAAAAGAGAAATGTAAAAATAATTTAATTGGGTCCTCATTGACTCTGGTTTCAAAATTCTAAGTGTTGGTTAGTTCTAAGAAGAAACCACTGCAATATAATACTATCAAATAAATATTAAATTGTTCTGTCTCATTCCTTAGTGTAGAATTCCTACAGGAGCTAACTTTTTTGTCTTAAAAATTAAAAAAGTATTATTAAATGATGTTCAGAATTGTCTGAAAAGAAGAAAGTTTAAAAGTCAGAGACTGACATGCCTGGACTAAATTTAGTTTGATGGAATGAGGCCAGCTAATTGAAATATCCTTGGTTTGAAAAGGAAAAAAACCTGGTGAAAAAGATGAATTTTCAGGAAAATGCTACACTTCATCCCAGTGCAAAGTGAATGACATGCAGAGTGAGGAATGATATTTCTGATTGACTCAATTCATTTCATTAAAATAATTAAAACCAGAGGCAATATGCAAAAAAAATCCTTGTTTTCATTTTACTCCTGTTTCTGTGAATTCACAGTGTTAAACACCATACCCCCAAAAGACCAAAGTTTTGGACTATTTAATTAATTGATGTCAATTGAGGACTGGGCAGCCTGCTTGATGAATATTTCAAGAAGATGTTGTCTGTGTGTTTTCACTTCTAGGATGTGATTTTGCAGTACAGCTTTGGTTGCAGCAATGAGATATAGAGAAAGCTAGGGCATTTAAAAGTGTTTTTTTTTTGTTGTCGTTGTTAAACACACACTCACAACATGCACAAGAACCTCAAGCTTGTTGCTTAGGTCCCAGAATATTGACCCAAACATTTTTTAGCATCCAGACTGCAACAGTTGGTATAATTACATCTCTCTATTGGTATAATTGTCTCTAAACTCCAGAAACTACAAAAGTGAGGTACAGTTTTGACATTAGCTATAGAAGACAGCATAGTATATATGTATGTATTTGTTTGTTTTTGTTTTGCTTTATTGGAAGATGATATAACTCAATAGAATTGCCAACTGTCTGGGAAGGTGGAATCTGCCTTACACTCCTGTAGGGGGGAGAAAACCACACACTAAAACAAATTTAAATATAATTTGAAATGGTTCATCTAGAAAGCTCAAGGGAACAGTTTTTCAGACTCGAAGTGCATCTACACTGTAGAAACTTTAAGTGCTGTAGGTCATACAGAATCTTGCGATTTGCAGTTTTGCCAGGTCTTTGGCCTTTTCTGCCAAAGAGTGCTGGTGCCTCACCAAATTACAAATCCCAGGATTCTGTAGGATGGAGCCATGACAGTTAAAGCAGTGTCGAACTGCATTATTTCTACAGTGTAGATGCACAGTGGGAAATACATTTCCCATTATTCCCTTTTAGAACAATAGGGGAGTTATTTTTTCTTTAGCATGGCAACTGAGCTTTTAAGAGCTGTATAATGTGTGTGTGTAGAAGGTGAAGAAGCACAGAAGGGAAAAGGGATAAGACTTTGAATAGTTTCTGAAAGTATTGCCAGTACATTTGCTGTTTGAAAAATCTTCTTTGGGGACAACTATACCTTTGGGTAGACTGGGCTTGAGATTATTACAGGATTGCTACCTTACACCTTAGAAATAACCTTTGAAGCCCATTGGTCTGGTGAAATTGCAAGCATTTTCAGTAAGGCTGCATGTAGATGGTTTCTTTTGTACTTTCGGGGGGGGGGATGCTTTTAAGCACAGTATGTACACACACTCATACACACACATTCATGAAAATGTACAATTACAGTGACTTCCTCTGGAACTCAGTATGCTTATAAGTGTTAACTTCACTGTTCCTCCCCTTAAAATATGGCAAATCCTTGCTTAAAAGATGGTAAAGCATGAACATCACTGTTTTTGTTAAAATGTAATAAATCTTTTTCCTCTCTTTGGCTGCATCCGCACTGCAGAAATAATCCAGGTTGACACCATTTTAACTGCCATGGCTCAATAGTATGGAATTCTGGGATTTCTAGTTTTGTGAGATATTTAGCCTTCTCTGTCAGAGACCTTTGGTGCCACAACAAACTACAAATCCCAGAATTTTATAGCACAGAACCATGGCAGTTATAGTGGTGTCAAACTGGATTATTTCTGCAGTGCAGTTGCAGCCTTTGTGAGACAAGACTGAGATCTATTGGAGAAAAGGTAAAGTCTTTTGGTCATGTCTACTTCTTCTGCCTCCTTTCTGTTCTAAAGGTTCCTTCAGCTTTCTAGAGCAGTTGGTGAATTGGACAGAAATGAGTGCAGGGAGAATTGGCAAAAATCACAACTCTCATTACTCCAGAAGAGTCCCATGGATGGCATTACTCCCATGGGGTGATCTAGATCAATTCCAGGCAATTTATCTGTAATCAGTTATCCTTCTTCCTACTCCTCCTTTTTAAAAAATAAGTAGTGCAGGAACTATTTAAATTCACTTTTGAAGGCCCAGTTCTATAAACCTTCTATAAAAAAAGGAACTTTGCGACATCATAAAACTATATTTTTAGTAGAAGGAGTTTATGCAAAAGAAAAAATGGAAGCAAAATTCATACTTTGGCTTGTAGAGATGCTTTCATACATCTGAAAGATCTCTTTTGCCTAACTCACTGATGTTCAAGGGGAGAGCAAGGCCTCTGGGTTGTGTCTGAGACAAAAAATGATCCTTTTCTTGTTGACTGCTACCTTTTAACTATTTAAATACAGACACATCTGATAAAACCCAAATATCAGCAGTGCTTTCTAGTGGCACTAAAGTGTTGTCTTTTATGAAAAAGGAAACAAAAAACCCACACTAGACTGTGTGAAGCAACCACATCTGCTGGAAAATAGTTACTCTGTAGTTTTATGTCAGTCTGTAACTACACTGAAAAGGTTTTCTTCTGTGGCAGTCATATGCAAACATAGCTTAAGCTTTTTCTTTTTTTAATGGCTTCAGATGATCTGGGAGGTGGTGACTGATGGGGCAAAGTCACCATGGGGCAATATTTTATGGAACCAAGATCATCTATTTGCTGGTGCTGACATATCATAGGTGTGTGTTGAGATTGCAGCTCACCATGTCCTTTTAAATTTATGCCAGTGGCCATCCCCAAATCCTTAGGCAATGAATTCCCTAAATTAATTATGTATTACCTGACAAAGTACTTCCTTTTGTTCCTGCTGAACCTTCTGCTGCCAATCAATTTCATTGGATGGCCCCAAGTTCAAATGTTTTAAGAGAACAATGTCTGCCTAGTCAATCTTTTTGACATCCCTGCAGTTTGTAAGTATCTATCGTATTCTCTTTTAGACATCACCCTCACCTGCATCCCAAATTAAATGCTCTAGCTTGCTAAACCTTCCCTGATAAAAAAAGATCTTCCAAGCAAATTGAGTCCACTTTAAGGGTTAGGGTTAGTGCTAGGGAATCATGGCGGTTGTTTGTTGTTGTTGTTTTTTCTGAGACATTGAGCCTTCTCTGTCAGAGAGCTCTGGTGCCACAATAAAATACATTTCCCATGATTCCCTAACTCTAACCCTAACCCTTAAAGTGGACTCAATTTGCACTATTTCTGGCAGTCTGCAAAGTCCCTTAGTCATAGGAACATTGAATTTTAGTTCAATAGGCAGGGGAATGGCAAAGCTTCTTCACTCATGCTCAAAGTGAGGCCAGTCTTCTCTGTATGAGTCAGTCAAGTAGGCTCCATGACGCCTCACACTGCGGCCCCAATCTGGCAGTTGCCACTCCAAAAAGAGCTGGCAAATGCATCAAAAAGCTGCCCTTACTGCCGTCACCATGGCTCTTCTGCACTCCTTTGGTGCAGCATGTCTAAATGCTGCACCAAGGGAGTACCCTGATGCTGCGTGCCATGGGGCATGCAGCCTTACGGTACCGCCGCCGCAGAGTCAGGGTGGCCAGTGTGCGGTCTCTCCACCCCAACTTCATCCCCAGGCCAGCCCTTTTGGCCAGTCTGTACAGGCCCTTAGCAATTTTCTGGGGCGAGGGAAGGCTTTTTAGATGGTTATATCTGTTATTGCAGGTCCTTAAGAATGTGACACACCAGCCCCACTGAGTTTGTGGGACTTCTTGCTCATTCTGAAGAATCTGACACAAAGTCCTGCCTCTTATGCCACTAACTCTCTCTTATCTTGCACCAGCAGCAGGTGGCACAGCAGATGATGCAGGGCCCAATCCCTGAACAGCTACCCCCAATCAATCCAAAGGGCTTTGGATTTTCTTGGAAGAACAGGAGCAAAAGGTGAGGGTTTTTTTTAATCTGTTAGAAGGCAGATTTTGTGCTGAACTGGCTGTTCAGTATCTGGACTGCACCAAAATCAGGGATTGAGCCCTGCACCATTTTGGACTCTAAACCATAAGGACAAGGGAGGATGTGTTATTTGGCCCATACAGACATGGCCTGAGATTAATTTGGTACATTACTGTTATAATATTTAAATATTATTTTAAGTTCTTCTATGCAACCAAGTAGACATATATAGGATCACAACACAAATGTTTAATGTAATTTATTTCACTGAAGGTGGCACAAATATTTCTAGCAGTCTGCATATACACAGCTACACAGTTGAGATCTTCCACGTGTTTTCCTCCTTCCTGTCATATTATGCAGGTCAATGCTAAGGTATCTGAAGGACTACCTCCTATCTACACATTCTGAAAACCTTAAAATCCATTAGATTGCTAAATCTGAAGTCTGTATCCACATTATTTATACATGAGAGGAAGAGGCTGCACTAACTCCACCACCTCTGACATGCTTGTACATATCTGTACTTCAGGAATAATTTCGTTTGACACTATTTTAATTGCCAAGGCTCAATGCCTCTATTCAAAGCTGGGAGTTTTCTGGCTTAAGAAAATGGCTGCCAGAGCACCCCTGGGAGAGGGGATGGAGTTCCTTGAGTATCTAGGGGTGGGTAGCAATTGCCACAATCCCCAGATTCCAAGTTGAATTACGCTCACACAACCCTGTGATCCTTTGTTCCCCCTACAGCAGGATGTAGGGCAATATATTCATCCTGGCCTCCAAGCCACATGGTTCTTACTGGCTCCTCTTATGTTGACCGATAATTTCTACAGCATGCAAGCTTTTCTGCCTATGAAGATTCCCCAGATAGTTTAGAACTCTGGAAAAATTGGTCCTTAGGTACAGACCCATTTTTATCTAGAAGCCAGATTTCTTTTTCAGAAGCAGTCCAGTAGTGAGGGGCATGTGAAACCCAGAAGGTGGCTTGAACCCTTTGTCCCAGTTGCAATCTCAATTCAAATTGTATTTCTCACCAGCCTGACATTTATAATGAGACAAAAGTTTGAAGTCCAGAGTTGTCACTCAAACAGTTGTAAAGAACAAACTGCAAAGTCTAAAGATGACATATATCAGCAGCATTTGCACTGATCCATACTTTTGCTGTAGTTTGAAAAGAAATACTTCTTATTTAGGTCACTTGCAATGTAAGCGTAAAATGGGAGCAGGATCAGGCCCTTAGGGTATTTTAGTGCTCAGTTACAAGTTAGTGCTTACTCCTAATCACCTTGTTCTCCAAAGGAAATAGATACTGAACAGGAACCATCTGGTAATACATTCTGTACCTCTTAATTACAAGGTTTTGAGTGGCACCTAAATAAATTTCATTTACAAGCACATGACTGCTTGTCAAAAGCTTGGTTGATAATTTTATTATTGTAGTATACTTCTCCACTTAATGACTCAGACCTACTAAAGTTTGGAATTTTGGACTAAGAGAAGAAGGGAGGAGAAAGAAAGAAGTGTATCTCTGTGAGTGAATAGTATTGTGCAAACATCTCATTTGAATGACAGATTTTATTTTTAATTGTGTTTAGATACAGAATATCATGGAGATATGATGGGTTGCTGAGGATCCATTTATATTCTAGAGCTTTCTTACTTCCATTCAATGGGGCTTACTTTGAATAGACACATACAGAACAAACACATTGTAAAATGCATATGTGTACGTGTGTGCTTTCAAGTTCCCTGTCAACTTATGGCAACCCCATTAATTCCATAGGATTTCTTAGGCAAGGAATCCTCAGAGGTAGTTTTATCAGCTCCTTCCTTTTAAATAGAGCCTACAGCACCTGGTATTCATTGACAGTCTCCCATCCAAGTACCAACCAGGCCTGACCCTGTTTAGATTCCAACACCAGATGCGATCTGGTGCCTTTACGGTATTTAGGCCCTTATAATCATATATGCTCCCAAAAACAGATCCAGGAAGAGGCTTTATATTCCTATGCTTGCCAAAGCAGAAAATCATATATCTTACAACATCTTTCCCTCTTGCTCTCTCTCACATACAAAACATATAGCCAAGCCAGACCAAAGGCCTGTCTAACCCAGTACTTTTTTTTGCCATGACTGACAGCAGCTCTCAGCAGTCTCAGACACATGTCTTTCCTAGCTCAGCTACCTGAGAGTTCCTCTAATTGGAGATTTCATGGACCTAAACCTTCCTGACCTTTTTGCACATAGAATGTCTGGTTGCCAACTGAGCTGTAGTTCTAGCTAGCAATGCTGTAGAATCTCAAAATTTATCAGTTTATAAGTCGAATATGCCATAAATTTTGAAGTCAGCCCTTCTTATCCACAATTTTTCTTTTATCCATGGATCCAAGCATCCTCAGCTTGGAAATATTTTAAAAATGTATAAATTCCAAATAGCAAACTTTGATTTTCCATTTTATATAAGGGACACAATTTTTCTATGCTATTGTATTTAATTGGACTTGAGAATCCACAGATTTTGGTATCCATGGGGAGTCCCAGAACAAATCCCCAGTGGATAACTAGGACTCACTGTATAGCAAGTCTTGGCTTAGAGCCAACAAAGTTAAAAAATAAGCATAGTTCCAACTTAGTTTTTAGTTGCTATGCAGGACTCATCAGGGAGAGTCATTTAATATACTTACAATAACATGAGATTACATTTTAACTATATTCTCCTATATTTTCAAAAAAAAAATCTTTAAAAGTAAATACCTTCCCTAGTGCTAGGAAACACAGCTCTCTTGATGAGTTTTCAAAATTGCATCTGAATAGTTCTGTGATTATATAATGTTGTTTCCAGGGGATGTAAAGAAGGAAAGTAAAAATGGCTGCTCCTATGGGCCCCTGCAACAATAACTGTTTTGTTTCTTCAGATCCCTCAAAAATGATGTCATGTCACAACATTTTTAGGGACCCTTTACTAGAGATCCCATTTTGAAAATGTTTGGCAAAATTAGCATTTCCTCATTTCTCTGAGATGGTTTTACCTGCAAAGAAAGTAAAGACGGAAATGGCTTACAATGTATTACACTAAGTTTGAATTCATCATTTCTACAAAATCTCACAACAACACAGTGGTGTCCTTAGCACTGTGTGTACCTGGAAGGGGATTGTGGGGGATGGAAAGGAGCAGTAGCAGCTTGCCCTATCCCCCTACCCTCGCCCCCCAGTTGCCCACAACCCATCCATCTGCCCACACAGCTGGGCGGCTGAGCAAGTGATGCAATGGGAGGGCACTCGCCCCTCCTTCACCGGTGCCTTGGCTTCCTCAACCGAGAGATCCATGGCAGCAGACAATGCAGGAGGGGTAGTAGGAGGGTAGTAGGAGGGCCCAACTGAGTGTCACCCCTCTTCTGATGTGTCATCCAGTGCATTCTGTACTCTCACATCTCCTCAGTGATGCCGCTGCAATAACAGAGACTTTTGCCCAAACATAAACCATTGGAGTCAGCATTTGGTCAGCATAGGGTTTCATTTATGAAGGCAACTGTTGATGTTGTGTGCTTTTAAGTGATTTCTGACTTATTGTGACCCTAAAACAAACCTATCACAAGGGTTTCTTGGCAAGATTTGTTCAGAGGGGGAGTTGCTTTTGCCTCCCTCTGTGACTGAAAGAATGTGAATTGCCCAAGGACTTTATCAGATGGGAGGCAAGTGCCTGTATCCTGGGAATAAACATCCATTAAATCCATGAATATTCTGCAATAACGGGATTGTTTTCAGACATCATTGTTGTAATTATCCCAGCATTACCTTGTGAATAAAGTGGCAAAATCATGCCGCTTTTCATTCATGGGAGGAATCTGTTACAGCCGATAAGAATCAGGTTGTCGGTGATTTCCCAGAGGACTTTCTCTGCCTCCACTCCCAGATTATGGAATGGCCTGCCGGAGAAGATCCGTCTTATCTCCACCCTTGACTGCTTTTAAAAAGCAGTAAAGACGGATTTTTTCCAGCAGGCCTTCCTAAATAATGTCCCGGCCAAGAAGACAAAGACAAAGACTCTGGCTATTCGCTCCTCCAACCATTGTTCAGTCGAGCTGCTATTTTAAAGAATTGTATGTTTTTACTCATTCTGTATTTTAATTTTGCATTAGTTTAATATATTTTTAAGGGGTGGGTGGGTTTGGGAATGGGTTGTTGGATCTTGTTTTAACTGCTGAGATGTTTTTAATGTGTTGTATGCCACCCCGATATCGGGCAGGATAATAATAATAATAATAATAATAATAATAATAATAATAATGGGATTTTCCTATGAATGAAAAGTGGCATGATTTTGCTACTTAATTTACATGATAATGCTGAGATAATTGTGACATCGTGTGACGTCATTTGAAAACACTCCTGTTATTGCGGGATATTCACAGGATTTAAATGACCATTTATTTATGGGATGTGGCACTTGCCTCCCATGTGATAAAGTCCTGGTTCCTGTGGCTGAGCAGGGATTGAAACCCTTGTCTCCAGAGTCATAGTCCAACACTCAAACCACTACAACATGTTGGCTCTCTTCATGAAGCCAACCAAGCAGATCAAACTCCACTTCCTATCTAAAAGTACTTAGCAATTGCCGAGTACTTTTGCATTCCTGCAACTACCCTGTAAGGAACCCAATGTTATTTCCTCTGTGTTGCCACATGTATATTTGTGTGTGTGCATGTGATAGTGGGTGTTTGTTGCATTCTGATGTTCTTTTGTGGTACATAATCCTGCAAATACTACAACAACAATAACAACAACAACAACAACAATAATTTTTACCCCGCCCCTCTGTTAAAAACAATTGGAGTGGCTTACAGCAGATAAAATACAGACTACAGAATAAGACCCCCGAACCCCAGTAACCCCCACCCTCTCCCAGCTCCACTTAAAAAAGCATTAAACTAAGTACAATTTAAAACCAACAATTAAAATAACATCAAATCAAATCAAAATATTGAAGGAGCTGACCCATTTCTTTCTGAATTTCAGCAACCAGTTTGGCATCTTTGAATTTCCAAAAGTAAATATTTCCGATGACAGCTTCTTTAATTGCCTGCTAATGTTCAAAAAGGATTCCTGAACTGAGCTATGGGATGATATAATTCAACTTTTTTTTGTTATAGGTAAAACTTCCCAACTTATAGATGATCAGCAGTTTCTGATTACTTTTCCTTGTTTTCTATACATTTCCCATCATTTCCTGGCTTTTCCTCATATTACTTGTCTTTACAGAGGGCCAACATGTTGTAGTGGTTTAACCTGAATAAATAAATAACCAGGCTGCTGTTTCCCATTCTCTTTATATAGATTTTAAATCCTTATAGAGCAGCTACTTCAATTCACAAAAATATTTAAATGTAAATATTCCTGAGAGCCAATGTGGTGCAGTACTTTGAGCATTGGACTACAACTGCAGAGACCAGGGTTCAAATCCCTCCTCAGCTATGAAACTGACAGGGTGATCTTGGGCAAGTCACACTCTCTCAGTTCAAATTTCTGAATAAATCTTGCCAAGAAACCCCCGTGATAGGTTTACCTTAGGATCACCATAAGTCGCAAACAACTTGAAGGCACACAACAACAGCAAACAACATGTAATGACATCATTTGAATCCTTTCCAGACTTCCAACTTCCTTTTAAAAATATGGCATCTTGATATTCTAAAGAGGGATTTCTGGTAATAAGGGACTACTTTGGCTTACTTGTTCACTCTGTTACTTCACTCAGCATTTTCTTCTAGGTGTTCTAAAATATCACAATTCTTTGGTACACCTTGTTGTGTACTGAAGATGTTGTAGCCTCCTGAGTGATGTCCAGAAGGAAGACTACTTTGTTCTTTACTTTATTTGTAAGCAGGTGTGTGTATGTGGATGTTGTCATGTTCAGCAGCTTGATGTCATTGGAAAGTGTCTGTGTTCGTTACTGTACAAGCTATGGGTCTCCTGTAGAGATGAAATTCAATATGTAGACAATTTTCTCTTGGTTAACTGCAGGAACCAATCAATATTTTAAAGAGGCCAGGCGACTCAATGAATTAGTCTGCTGGCTTTTCACCTCTAGATCTAAGGCTCGCCATTAGTCACAAGGAGAGATGGGAGGTGAGCCACAGACTTTGTTTCTGAACACAGATGGGAATTTCTCCAGTATTTGGAGTTATGTTGTATTGGTGAGGTTGTTTTTTTTTTTTTTAAATGTTGCTTTCTTGGCTGTAGAATTTCAGTTCCTAGCCGATTCATCGTCAAAAGTGAAAATTATTTTGGGAGCCTCATCCTACTCTCTGGTGGAAATTAGTCTGCATTACAAAATCAACACATAACTTGGCACTGTTCAGCAGAATTGGCAGGGTCTTCTAAAGTGAAGCCCAGAACTGAAATAGCTGGGGCATTGCAGGTTCAGGAGGCAGAACTGCTATTTTGTGAAGAGACATGTGGATAAGCTCATACACAGTGCCTCATTCAGGCCAAGGTTACAGGCCTTTATACTTTAATTTCAAAGGAAAGCAAATATAAAACAGAAAACACTTTCCAATATCATAAACATGCATATAAATATAATATAAGATGCTTAGTTATATTCTGGTAAATATAGGAGATTTTCTGGAATTTGAGACAGCTTTGCCGATATAGATATATATTTCCTTGATGGTGTTGCTCCTGGGGCAGGGAGTGATGGTTTTGCTGAAATATGCTTATTTTAATGGAATATGTGTCTTTCAATTGCTTGGCAGCCCTTTCAAGGGCATCCTAGAAGAACTCAGGACTTAAGTTACATATGCACATATGGAAATGAGGTAGTCTATTTAACATCCTGCATAGCAGGTGGTCATGATCAGCATCACAGAAGTGTGTTTGTTTTACAAATCCAGAAAAGAAATTCAAGTCTTTGCATCTATTCTGTTTGCTCTTAGGTTGCAGTGAGGCCCTCAAAATACCGCAAAAGCAAAATCTCCCACCACTACCCCAAAGGTCAGGCAGTGCTTCTAACCATTATTTAGACAATGCTCTGCCCTTTCCCCAATGTTATTTTTGTTGTTGTTGTTGTTTTGTGCAGTCAAGTCATTTCCAGATTATGGTGACCCTATCACAGGGTTTTCTGTGGCTGAGAATGTGTGACTCACCCAAGGTCACCCAGTGGGTTTCCATGGCTGAGCAGACAATTGCACCCTGATCCTTGGAGTCCTAGTCCAATGCTCAAACCACTATATCACACAGATTCTTTCCCTAATACATTATGATTTTCCAAGGAGAAGGCAATAATACATTTATTGTTGTTAACTGCCTTCACATCAATCTCGACCCATGGTGACACTATGGATGAGACATCTCCAGGCCCCCCGGTTCTGCCCAGCTCCTGCAAACTCATATTCATGATCTCTTTAATAAAGTCCATCCAGCTAGCATGTGACCTTCCTCTCTTTCTACTTCCCTCCACCTTTCCTAACATTATTGTCTTTTCCAACAATTCATGCCTTCTCATGATGTGTTATCTAGAATCTTTTAGCTATTTGTAGTCACTGCAAATTATTTCATACTACAGTAGCACTATAGTTCTACTTACCTGGACCTTATCTTCGAATTTATTAGAAACATTTCCAAAGTATGTTATAGAGGATGTTATAGAGGTATGTTATACCTCTTTGTTATAGAGTTATACCTGTATGTTATAAAGGATTATAGGAGAGTAGGTAAAGAGAGAAGGTTTACGTAGGTAGATAGAAGATAAGAGAATGTGATGAAGAAAGTGAAAAGGAGGGAGAAGCTATGAAGGAAGGGATGGCAAGAAGAATACCAAGGAAATGGAAGGAGATTGAATAGTCTTAATAGGGTAAATGGAGGTAGAAAGGGGAAAGGAATAAGGAAATTGAAGGAAGAAGAAACGAAAGAAGGAAGGAAGCTAGAAGGAAGTTAGACATACTAAGCTTAAGCAAGTTAGATTTGTTAAGATTTTGAATGTCAGGTAAACCCCCATTGTAACGGAAAGTGATATGGTAATCTGAGAATGACTGGTATGTCTTAATTGTGCATTTGTTTGTTATATGTTTGTTTAATTGATGGCTGTATGTATAGAATTTATAATAATTTTTTTAAAGAAAAATTTCCCTGTCCCACACATTTCTTCCTTTTTCCTTACAAATGTTTTTTAAGAAACAGAGAAGTTCACTGATATATTAAAGCTGTCCCTAAACGTGTGGTGATAACATGTAAGCCAAACAGGTTTTAAGAAATAAATTAAAGTCCCTGCTATTAGAAATCTAATCACTACAGTCTCAACATTTTTATAGAGGGTAATGGTTGTAGAATTGGACTAAAACTGGAGAGAAATGAGTTCCGAACCTCACTCAGTTATAAAGTTCACTGGCCAGCTTCAGAACAGCTATATCCCAGCCTTATTTATGAGGATATATGGGAAGGAAGAACTAGGTAAGCCTTCTCCTTGGAGGAACTGAAGGATAGAAATGAAATCAGCAGTATACAATTAATTTGGGGAAAAAATGCCACCTAGTTCAATGGGAATTGTTCTTTGTTATATATGTTTAGGATTTCAGTTTTACATGGACAACATAGTCCACCGCACCCCCAAATATATTGATATAGAGCATGCAATCATCCCTCTAACCCTCCCTGCCCTCTCCACACATAATTCCATTTGTCCATTTACTACACAGCTGATAAGACAGCAAGAAACTCACAATGTGTAAAGCACAATGTAATTGCTGCTGTTGCTAGTTAAAGAGGGTACTTGCTTTACTTATGAGATTAAAGGCAAACACTCTCTTTTAAAACTGAAGTCATGCTGTGTTTTGCACCTTTCGACACATATTAACTTAGGTCATTAAAAAAGAGGCTAATTAAAAAAAGAATGTAAAACAAAAGAGCCATTTGTCTATTCCAGAGTGTGGTTCTTCATGTACTCTGACTGGAGGCACTATGCATTTAAACCTTGGGTACAGAAAGCAGTGGAGGCCACAAGGGCATGCTTGGGGCTTGTCATGGCTTTTGGCTAGACTGTGGTCCGGCTCATTATGCACCTCATAAAGAAGAGAAGTCACTGTCATCAAAATTAGCTGAGGCTAGAATTTACATTCATGGAAATGTTAGTTTCCCACCATTCTCTGGGGCTGGACAATAAAGGAAACCTTTTACCATCTGCAGTTAAAGGAAGGGAAGTTTAGGAAATGCTTAGCATGCCATTAGAGTGTTTTAGAATTTAGTGCTCCTGTGTAAGTGAAATTCCAAAGCCAGGCAGAATATTACCCACAAACAATTCAGGATGCTTTCTAATTCCTTGTGCACAAAGGGAAAAATAAAGGAACAGCCACTTACCAAAAGCAATTGCTTCTCTTTCTCTCAAGCAGTGTTTATTTGTTTAAGAAAATTATATTTTTGAACAAAAATAAAAATCCATCATGGGCTTGGAGTGCTTCAGAATAATTTCTGGTTTCTCATTTATAGCCAAACTCTCTCCTGGTTTGAAGATTGATTTTTGTTTGTTTGTTAGGAGCATTGTCATCGGATTCATTAGAAATTCTAAACTGCAAAATATCAATAAAAGGTTCGTAGAACATCATGACAGATTTATTGAAGGCCACCTAGTCCACCCCACACATTGCAAATGCCTCCAACTGCCCCTACCCCATCAATCTTGGAATTGCCAAGACAGTCAATTAACACTTGCAGTGAAGGGCATTTCAGAGTTTTACTAGGGAAGCTAGTGAATCTGTAATGTACGCAGTTTGTCTAGTTATCTAATCTGAATCCACTCTGGATTCCTTTGGACCATTCCTGTTATCTTATCCTCCATAATAGGAAAGGTCAGTTGGAAAATGTGTATGGAAGACGTAGCTGAGACAAAATGTAACAATTATAGATGTATTTATTCATATGATGGTGAGGGACTGCTATTATATTTATAGCACCTTTCAGACTCGAGGGACATTTTCAACCAGAAACCCTTTATTTTTCTCCTCCTGTCTCTTATGGACTAATCCATGGAAGTTAAATCCATCAGTTTCTACTACTCATGGTGGCTCTGAGCTACCTGCAGGATCAGAGCCTCTGCTGGATCTCTGCAATCTCAGAGAACAAGAGCTGGGGAACAAGCGCAAAAGAAGGATGATACCTTCTTGTTTCCTTGTAGGCTTGCTATTGTTATGTGAATGAGCACTGTGAGTAATAGAATGGTCTGATTGAACAAAGCTCTTCCTATCTTTTTATGAATGGCTACTCCTATGCTCCTATGAAGAATGGCTGCTTAATAACCTAGGTATGTATAGGTACCAACAATGAATACTGTGTGCTGTAGGGTATATTTCAGAGGCAAAACCTCTGAATATTTTTTGTCTAATAAAACCCTTTGAAATTCATGGATTGCCAAATGTTGTCAGCCAGCATGAAGGCACATAGATGCGCACACCCCTCTACTGTGCAGAAGATCTCAGGTTTCTGTGCCTGGCACAGCTGCATATAATTTTGAATAGGATTATGAATAATTGCTGGAAAAAAAACAACCTTCTGCATTTGGTCTTCCCTGCTAGGGAGAGGCACAATCATGGCTTAGGTCTCTCCAGCTTCTTTGAGTACAAAAGACTCATTATAAGCTTCTTGGCTTTCCCACAAAGCCAATCACATTTTCAAGAAACACTTTGTGGATTTGTGGTTTGATGTCAGAATGCTATGGAATCAGTCAGTGGGTACTCTTTTTTTTTTTTAATTATTTAGCATGAAATTGCATCTCCCCACCCCAAATATATATATATATATATATATATATATATATACTTTGTAGTTCACTGTACATCAAATCCAAGGGAGTATTTAGAAGGGAGAGCCAGAACGGTATAGTGGCTTGAGCATTGGACTATGATTCTGGAGACCAGGGTTAGATTCCCTGCTTGTCCATGGAAACCCACTGGGTGACCTTGTGTGACTCACACACTCTCAGCCCCTCCAAAACCCATGATAGCTTCACCTTAGGTTTCCATTAGTTGAAAACAACTTGAAGACAGACAAAATAATTTTTCCCTTTGGGAACCAGTGTGATGTAGTGGTTTGGGCACTGGGCTAGGGTTCAAATCCCCACACAGCCTTGAAAAACCACTGGGTGATCTTGGGCAAGTCACACTCTCTTGGCCTTAGAAGAAGGCAAGGGCAAATCTAGTTGGAACAAATTCTGCCAAGAAAACCACATGATATGATCACCTTAGGGTTATCATAAGTCAGAAATGACTCAAAGGCATGTCACAACAACAAGGAACAACTTTTCAACAGCAAAAAAGAGGGGAAGAGAGAAAATATTCATAATAGCTTCTGCAGCAGGAATTCAGGGATTCCTATATCAATAGCAGCCTGTGATCCATGAGATAACAGCAAAAAATGCTTGCACACAAAATGCATTTTGCCAAATATAACTTTGCACTCAGTGCATATAGGTCCTACTTCAGGAGTGTAGGGATGTTGGGGTTGGAGCTTACATGCTGTTCACAGTCCTCTTCCCAGTTTTAACAATACCTATATTCATGCTAAGGCCCAAACAAGGCTAAAAAAGACACACAGTTACCCTATAGTGGCAGCACCCTATAGTGATTGCACTTTACAGTGTCAGACTCTGAAAACTATGGAATCCTCAGTACTCTAGCAGGACCCACCAGCACCGATGCCTGTTCTGCTAGGAAGCATCATTTTAAATTTATCACATTGCCCTGGGATTTCAAGGTTATTCTTGGGTGTAAATTTGGATCATTGTGGGAAGCAGGGACATTTCAGTAGGGAGTCTACTAAGGACTACCATGTTAATTTCTCATACTCCCTGGAAGTGATGCTATTTCAGACAATGTAAAATTGCAACTTGTAGTTGTTGGCTGCTGTCATCAAGTAAATCTATAACTTGCTGACAGGGAGGAGCAGGAGTATCAGCATAGGAAGTGACCCAAACGACATTTCACCAGGGTTCTTCTGGAGCTGGATGTGGAGTATATGTAAACTTAGGACATTATCACACGGGGAGTTGCAGGGAGTAAGTGGAAATAAACCGGACGAGCGGAAGACTTTAATTTATGGGATTTGTCCTGTTCCGCCTCGTCTGATAACTAAATTCGAATTTAAAAGGGGGTTACTGGTAGTTCGAACGAAAACCTGATCTTTTCATTGAAATGATAAGATCAGGTTTTCGTTCGAATTAACCCCCTTTTAAATTCAAATTTAGTTATCAGACGAGGCAGAACGGGACAAATCCCGTAAATTAAAGTCTTCCGCTCATCCGGTTTATTTCCACTTTCTCCCCGCGACTCCCCGTGTGATAACGTCCTTAGCAATCTTAAGCACTGTGCTTACAGTAAGGCATTTTGCCTTTCCCCCACAGCCTACATGCTTTGCTTCATGTATGCAATACTGCTGCATCAGAATGCATAAGAGGCTGAATTTTAATTCAAAAACTTTACAATAACCTCTCCATGTGGCACTTATAATTTAAGAAAAATGTTGTATCCTTCCAGAGTCAAATGAATCAAGACAGAATTCTACTATAAATAGAGAAGAAATTTAACTTCCCAGATTTAGCATCCTAAACTTTATTTAGTATTTTCAGATTAGGCTTAATTTTTGTAATCTGCATAAAGCAAATAATTAACCTGAAGATTTTCTATTTGTGTTAGATCATCTTTGTAACACCATTTTAAAAAGGTAGATATCAAAGTCCTCTAGATGGGCAGAAGCCATTGGGTCTACCAAAAATTGATCACTCAGCTATGTGGACATTTTCACTTTATTCCTCTCTCTCACACACTCTAATTTCTATTGCAGGCCTTTTATTTATTACTGTAGGAAATTGGGGAATTCTAACCGCTGAGGCCCAATGGGCCAGTGGCTTTGGATGAACTTTGGGCTAATAAACATGTCAGGCTGGGTTGGCTGGCTGACATATTTCCTATTTGCAGAAGGTACCTATTGATATGACTAAAGCCACGTGTGGACTTGCAGCTCACAGATTTCATCTGCACCAAATTCCATCCCTCCAAAAGGTATTTCAGAATGGCAGTAACCACAAACTTTAATGTAACCAAGATCTATGATCTGCTAGATCATGCAATGCTTGCTGATGCTAACAGGCAACATATTTTTTTTAAAAAAAAAAAGAAAAGAAAAATGAGCAAAGAGGACAGTATTTTTGTGACGTGTTCCACCAACAACAATTAACTTTGTGGGTTTTGGCAGCTATATTAAATATCTGATTTATTGATTTGGTTTCCGGCAGTCACATTATGGTTAAGATTTATTTTTATATTCAACATACCTCAATTCAGATGTTTCTAAGGCAAATATCTGAAATGTTGAATAAAGAGAAAGGGAAGGGGAGGAAAGTCACCAGGTTATATATAGGGCAGTGTTGGATAAATGTGCCCCCCCCTCCATTTACTGTAGATGCAGCCACAGTCTTATTTTCAGAGGGAATTCATTTTAATTCCTGAGCATTGGAACTCCAATTGAGCTAGCCAAGCCATCCAGCCAAGTGCTGGCAAGAGCTCTGCCATACAACCAATGACTTACATTTCTTTTCTGGCCAAAGAGAAGTCCTAGGTAGCAGTCGCTAGAAAGGGGAGGATTCATAGGGGATGGAGGGGGGAGCCACAAAACACAACAGAAATTGATCTAGTC
>JANUYF010000003.1:99198050-99335550 GCA_026167975.1 Phrynosoma blainvillii
TATTTTGCCATTTAAAAATAGCATTCAAACTTAAAGCATAACTTATCCTTGCCATATCTTTTAAATCACAAATAAGGACAGAATGTTTCTCTCAGTTTAAGGAAAGGCCCCCAGATTTTCATTATTAGCAATGTTTGGCACTGTTACTTAAATGCTATACTACACAGCCCAAACTGATGCCATACAATCAAGTATTTACTACTATTATTCCTGTCAGGCAGCTCAGTTTATGATGCTGTGAGAACATTCCCTCCTCTCCTACCACAATGAGCGCCTCCAATTATTAAGGCTAGAGTCAATAGTCTAGACGAAACTGATGAAATCATCACCTTTTAAAGATCTAATGACATCATACAATTTAAATTCTAAAATTAATTCTGTCCACCACTTCACCTTTAGTGATGTGCAAAATACTTCTTACCATGTGTGCTTATGTAAAAGAAAGACTCTTTACATCAGAGTCCATACAAGGAAGTATATTTAGAATTCATGGACTGCCCATTCACTCATAAAGTACCTAAAAGCTACACTGTTTTGTGTAAATAAGCAAACAAATAAACAAGGGGCAATCATTGTTCTCCATTTAGCCATCTGGATGATTCTGGGCTGTATTCTCTTATTCCCTTTGTGCTTCTATTTGCTCATAATCTTCTCCTTTGATCTTATTGTGAACATTGCTGCTAAATGGGGAAGTCCTCACCTCTCTGCTTTTAACAAAACAGACATTAAACTGTTGGGAGCATTCTTCAAGTGCCTACCAATGGCCACAATTCTGGAGGAAGCTTTCCTCTATGGGTTCCATTGAAATGAATGGGGATTGCACAAGAGCATTCTTATGCCACAGAAATTCTCTTACCTGGCTCCTAAATGTGTTCTGTAATGGGCCTCTTGACAAGACTGTTTAATGTCAGAGGTGTAGTCCCCTGGGCTTCTTTTATTTATGTTTCAGACTGGCTCCTTTGCTTAAAAGTGTGCACTTGTAAAATCCATTTTCCTTCACATACTCCTTGATTGCACTATAATTTTTATTCTTGCTTCATCAGCAGTCATTAGATTTACAACTAAGTGCAAAAAGAAAAAACTGTGTTAAGGTTATGACAGGTACAAAGGCATGAAAATTCAAAGTTAAGGGTGGAAGCCCTTCCCTTTTCACTGACACTGGATTCTTTATTTTATTTTAGATTCTGTTCTGTGGGAAAGAAAAATATCAGTGTAATGTGGTTAACAATTCAGCCTGATTTAGTGTATGCCACCAGATACAGTATGTGTCACCACTGTAAAAGCTTCGGGTTGTGACAATTCTGCCAAATTCCAGTGTACTCAAAAGCTGCTTTCAACCACCCCATTTCAGGGATGGGCATCTTTTTCAGTGGAAGCTGCCAATGCAAGAAAGTGGTGCCAAATTATTTGGCAGATTTGTTTTACGCACCGATAACCAGTTCCATAATTTTATCGGTGGCCTTAATTATAATAACAATAATACTTTCTAAAGGGAAGAGCATATATGCACACACACAAAATCTTAAAACAAACAATGAGTTAAACTGGGGTATGTGATAGAGTTTTTGTAGGCATCTTTCCAGCATAGATTTGTCTGACCTAGTTTATAATAATAATAATAATAATAATAATAACAACAACATTTATTTCTATCCCGCCCCGCTGCAGAAGCAATCGGGGCAGCTTACAACAATAAAATACCACAATATACATCCCAAAACCTGCCCACCCCTTAAAATAGTATTAAACATCAGGGAATTAAAACAGTAAATAATAAATAAACAATTTACAATATTATATATATGTATATGTACACAACACACACACATACACACATATATAAACAAACAGGCCATCAGCAATAGATGTGGCAGTGGGTGGGGAAAAATAAACTCACTCCTTGGCTGAGAAGTACTCAGGAAAGACCTGCCGGAAGAGATCCATCTTCACAGCTTTTTTTAAAGCTGTTTAAGTTGGTAATCTGATGGATCTCATCTGGCAGGCCATTCCAACTAGCAAAATGAAAAGATATAAACTGGTTTCCTTGTTTTACATTCTGAAATATATATTTAACTATATCCACAAGTTTTTGTCCTTTGTTATATTTTTGTTTAACTCTCATGTTTCAGTGGTAACAGGTGCACAATGAAATGCAATTGGGCTGAAGGTCCTTTAAGTGATGGGCCAAACTTTACAAAATGAACTTTGCCAATGAAGCTTTATAAGCCTGTCCGTGTGTTTACAAGAAATTACTTTTCTCACTGTTCAGGTCTTGCAGACAGTTTCTATATAGAATTCCTTTCATTTTGGGATGCAGAGTTGCCAGCTGACTTTTAAGGTGAGAGATAATACCATTTACAATGGAGAGTTCAAGTCTCAATATTTTTTTGTCCTGTAATCCATGAGGTCTCCTAGTCTGGAACATATTTTTTGGAACCCTGACAGAAGATTCATCTGCAAAGTACAAAGTCTTTGTGGGAAAAACCAAATGTGCTTGAAATCCTCTTTTTGCTAGTGTTCTTAAAATTCCTATAGATCAGGGGTCAGCAACCTGCGGCCCGCAGGCCAAGTGTGGCCCGCGGAGGCCTTGGGACTGGCCTGTGGCCGGTCCTGCTGCTGCCGCCGCCACCTTTTTGCCATCCAAAATGACGCCCGCACTTGCGCACGCATGCGCACGACGGTGGGTGCCATTTTGGAATACCCAACGGCACCACCGCTGTGTGAATTCACACAGAGCCTGCGCCGTTGTGCCTTCCAAAATGGCACCCTGCTTGGTGCGTGCATGCGCATGTGATGCGGAGCGCCATTTGGGAAGGCCCAACAGTGCGCCGGAGCAGTTGGGCGTTCCAAAATGGCGCCCCCCCCACGCACGCACACATGCGCACAATGGTGGGCATCATGTGCATGTGCAGGGGCACACAAGTGCGTGCACGCCAGCCCTGAGCACCATCCCCCCCCCGGCCCCCAGCACAAAAAAGTTGCTGACCCCTGCTGTAGATCTTGAACTTTAACAGTGCTTTCCAAATTTGACTTGAATAGAACATTTCAGTCCAAAATTCTACTACATACAATGTGGTTTATTCATGGAAGGGACTACAAATATATTTGCATTCATTTACTTCATCAATTGATCAACTCATATGCTATCTAAAGTAGTGGTCCTAAGCCTACATAACTTAAAAGTAAGTTATACTGAATTGTATTGCTTATCTGTTGCTTCCTTACCTACAGACTCTCAGGACGTTGTCACACGCGGCGGCAAGAAAGCGGCATGGAATCAATCCAGAACCATACCGGAATAGACCCCGTAGCTTCAGACAAGAAAGCAGCATCATTCCAGTATGGTTCTGGTCGTGGCAGATGTAATTCCTCAAAAAAAGAGGAATTGCAAAGAACAGGGATGATGCCGCAATGCGCCGGGGATGGCACTGGATGGGGCGGGGTTTGCTGCGACGTCGTTTGAACACAGGGGCAAAGGATCCAGAATGGGACGGGGATGCGCCGGGGATGGCACTGGATGGGGCGGGGTTTGCTGCGATGTCGTTTGAACACAGGGGCAAAGGATCCAGAATGGGACGGGGATGCGCCGGGGATGGCACTGCTTTAGACCCCGTGTGATAACGTGGTCAGGCTTGACTTCTTCCCACACTCCTCTTTTCTTTATCAGCCCTCTAGCCAGTGGAAGCTGCCTCCATCTTTTGCTCTTTTGCCTGGATATGTATCTGCTCTAACATTTTTTCCCCACTTGTGGTAGCCTCTGTGGAAACTGCTTTTTAGGACTGTGAACAAAAGACCATCTCAAGTGAAAAAATTGCTTTCTTTCATCTCAACAGAGCAATTAGCTTAGGTTTAGACTGGCACTTCCAGTGAATAGCAGTGATGTAGACTCAAGTCTATTGACTCAGACTCAAGTGAGACTCATGTTGCTTCAACAACAACAACAACAACAACAACTTCTTACTAGCCTCTCCTCATGGATCAAGGCAGAGAACAACAAATCAACAATGAACAAAATCAATTAAAATTCATTAATTAAAACATGCAACAGTTTAATAACTCTGTATTGATTTGGCAATAAATGACACACTGATTTGACTTAGCTCTTGACTAGTATATTTGTAGTGACCAACTTGCTGGTGTCATTCACTTTGAGTAGGAGGCAGGAACCACCCCCAGAATGTGAGCACATTTACCAGAGGGAACAGCAAATGCATTAGGCAATGAGCTTGAAGTGGAAGATGCCTTCTAAAGCTTTTGGAAAACATTAGAAGGCTCCTCTGATGTGCAGTGAAAACATGCTGCTGAGCACATCCCTACTCCCACCTCAAGCCCAATGTCTAACACATTTGATGTTCCCCTCCAAGAAGCACACCCACCACCCTTTTTTAAATTAAAGCTTGCTCCCAGACTTGAGATTCAACTTGAAACTTGCCTTGACAGTATCGTGAGACTTGAGCAAAAGACTTAAAAGTATCACTGATGAATAGTTGGAGACTTCTAGTACAGAGGCATCTAGATAGTTAGAGGCTTCTATATTTGTGGATTCTACCCCACCCTCTGTTAGCTGTGTCATTTTAAATTTCTGGTAGAAGAAGGAGGGATGAGAGAGCAAAAGCCTACAGGTCATTGGGTGACTTTGATAAGAAATGGGTTACAGGAAACTCTCACAAATGAAATTGCTTGGTGAAATAACTGAGCTCAGTTATTCCAGATGGACATTTTCTTGTGTAGTCCACTCACTTATATGTTGGTTTCAAATGCAAGTACATACCTCATATTATTAGTATTATTTATCCCATCTGTTCTCACAATACTGGGCCTCAGATGGCTTACACAAATTAAAACCATGAGTGACATCCATCTCATCCCCCCCCCCCCCGCGTTTCACATCTCTCAGACAATTTTCCGTGGATATTTCCCTGATCAGCACCTTCTCTTTGCTATAGTATCACCATTCTTCCTCCCTCCATGGTCCATCCTTTTGTCTGCCTTTTTTTCTTACCCTATCTTTGATGCTTCAACCATAAAAATCAAATCTATTCACATGTAGTTCATATGTAGTTCTCCATGTGATGTGGGTATTATAGTTCTAAAGGGGAAACAAAATGAATTTTGATACTCTCCAGCTGTCCCAGTTTGGGACAGTACTGATTAATCTTCTGTCATTCCACATTTTCAGCTGCTTTTAAAATATCCCAGTTTCTATCACTTCTTCTCACTTTCTTTTTCCACATCTTACTTCATTTGCTACAAACTGAGTTCAAGGTGCAAACTCAAGTCAGCAAAGGGAGAAGAGAGGAGAAGGAGGTGGAAGCTTGCCTTTCCCAGTAGCCTCAGTCAAAAACAAACTGCTACAGCCTCTCCTAGCTTGTGTATTCTTTCTCATTTATATGTTTTGTCATCTTGACCATATTCTGATGTTGCTTACTCACATGTGTCCCGGTTTTCATGTGTGAAATGTTGGAAGGCATGAATTTTCTGAATACAGGGAAGTCATTGGACACATGCATAAAATACAGCATGTGTAGAAGCTGATGGCAATATAGTGTACAATTGCAAGAAGCAGCAGACAAAAACACATGGTAGACCCACCATAATAACCTTATTTGGAAACATCCTTTCTTGTGTCCTATAAATGCTGTGCAATTGTAGCTTCTTTCTTTCAGACATCAGTCAATATCATTGTTTGACATGAATTAACATTCCTATCATCCACTTTTTCCACCCAAGTACATACAGTATGTCTAAATATATTTTTTTCTCTCTTAAAAAGTGATGTAAATGGGAGGAAAGTGTTTCTTCAGTTGATTCAAAGCAATTGTTATCTTCTGAACTGGCATATTAAATAAAATGGCTCTAGGGACCAGCTTTTTAATTTCCTATGGCCTCTTTTGTAATTTCACTCCTTCTTAAGAGAGGTGTCTACTCAGAGGCAGATGAAAGAAGGGAATTAATCAATTATACAAAAAGGTTGTTTTACATGGAAAATGTACAGACTTGGCTATTTAAATTTAAAGAATGGAATGCTAGTGTGGAAATTGTGGCTTAGCAAACCTGACATCACTTGCTACTATTTTAATTGTGTGCTTTACTAGCACTAGGCCTGTTTTCCCCCTTTGTCAATGGAGCTGCTCCACTCTCACCTGCAGCCTAAATAAGTCTTGTAAATCACCAAAATCAAGATTCAAATGGAGGAAATGCTTGAAATGTTAAGTAATGGGCTATCAAGTTGAAATAGAACTTTATTACTGTTTTCTACTCACAGACATAACAATCAAAATATTAAGATCCTGTGCAATATTTTTCTAGCTTCTAGCATTTGGAAGGGGGTGAAATTACATTCAGAAGATTGTTTTGATTTGCTATTATTTCATATTAAAATAGAGGAACATTTCCAAAGTCCTCTAGTGTATTTTGTAACTCAAGTAAATTTCTCTCTCTCTCCCCCCACCCCAATCTCTTTCTTTTAAATACTTCCTTTGTGACACATGAAACAGTAACATTTTTCCCATGGTTTGGAGGAGAAAATGAAATCCAGATTTGTAATTCCTAAAAGGAGAAATTTGATCCTTTCCAATGTTTAAGTAATATTTCCTGTAAAACATACGAGGCCATCTGCAGAGCTGTTTCCAGACACATTTTGAAGTGGCAAGGGCAACTGAAAGAGAGGAGAATGGAGCCTGGCATTTCACCTCTGGGAAATGGAACATTAAAAGGTTTCTAAAAGCTGGTTCTACAATTTTACAAAGTATTCAAGCCATGCATCGTTCATAATTTCTTTAATCTGCTCACCTTTTTATAGATAGGGAATGGGAGATTCTGTCTGGAAGAGAGACGGTTTACAAATTCTGATTAGCAGCAAAGAGGCCAGCATACAAATATGCCTTGTGCTTCTAGCTGATTCTAATTGCATTTTATTTTTAATGGGTGCAATAGAGACGTTACAGGCCAAACCTCTTATAGATTGAACAAATTGAACCGATTTGGGGAGAGAACACAAAAATGTGGTCTTTTTCTATCTATTACAGAGTGTGTTTTATTGTTAATCTCCAGGGTCACCTTATGAATTCATGTTAGTAAAATGTTACGGCCGCACTATAATATTCACTTTGTGAAAGGGCCTGCATTTACCACATCTCAGCCTTGGACGAATATGAGAAACCTGCGTCTTCTTTAAGGAAAGGATTTAACACGCTTGTTCCTTCCCTCCTCTTACATTCTTAATACATACAAAGCTAAAATTGAATTTCAGTTCTGATGCAGAGGATCCTGCATTCTGGTTCCTTATGTAGCAAAAAGTTTAAAGGATCTGAGTTACCGTATTTATCTGAAGGAATCTATGGATGTTCTAAATTAGTTTAATGCTGAAATTAATCTGCACATTTCTTGAAGGGTATTAGTTCTATGGGGGCTAGGGGTGGTTTAGTGAATTGTAACACTTTTTTTGGAGGGATGCCATTATTGACAATGTGGCTAAGTATTTCTGTACAGCCTTCCAAAAATGCCTTGTCATAATTTACCATCATTTGTGGAGGCACTAAGCACAGTCATTGCCAGCTGCTACTTGGAAAGCAGAAAAACTATTGCAGAAAGAAATAAGAGAAGAAAACCCCAGCCATCTCATCAATAAAGGCTGCATCCATACTCCAGAAATAATCCAATTTGACACCTCTCTAATTGCCATGGCTTAATGCTATAGAGAACTGGGAATTTTAGCTTTGTGAGATATGTAGCCTGCTTTGTCAGAGACGTCTGGTGCCACAACAAACTACAAAGCCCATGATTCCATAGCACTGAGACATGGCAGTTAAAGCAGTGACAAACTGGATTATTTCTGCAGTGTGGATTCAGCTGAAGTTAATCCATGCCAGGAAAAAAAAACAGAATCTACTATGCCTCTAATGATTGTTTCTAACTTTGGTGATGGTGTTTGTTCCACTTATGAAAAAAATGAATAAAAAGCTTGGATTTTAATTATCCTTTATTGTAAATAACCTGCTCTTCCTTAGATTTGTAGGTCAAAGGGATTCATGCAGCTGAAGGGCAAAGCAACACCAAAAGAAGTATACAACATCTCAGTTATTTTAATAACAGTTACATTTATAACCTGTCTTTCTGCTGATAAGCTCAAGCCAGAGTACCTGGTTCTTCTCTACTTTATCCTGAAAATAACTGTGTGAAGCAAGTTAGAGTGAATGTTTTGTGTCTCTATGGGAACTTGAAAGAGGAGCTTTATATTTTAAATCCAGTATTCTAACCACTATACTACATCAGGCTTGCAACATAATAACCCCAATTGGAAAACACATTGCTTATCAGACCAGGATTGAATTGTGCGATTTCATGCTCTTCCTTTGCCTCTGTCATTATTTATTTGCTCATATTGTTTTTTATTTTATTTATGTCCCATCTTTCTCCCAACATGGGAACCAAGGTAGTTTCCAATAAGGTTAAAGGTGGTTTACAACAAGATTTCCATTCTCCAGCTGCACACTGAGGGCTTGTCCAAACTATTTTTTTTTTTTTAAAAAAATGAGATATCTTTCTACAAGAAGACTTATTTCTTATCCACTGGGATTTTCTAGAAAAAACATTTTCAATCCACATGGTAATCTCCAGTTTGTGGAGAAGGGGGAAGCTGTGTAGGCAATTTGGTCAATGCACATTCAAATTTTGTAATGAAAATTGGCCAAGAGAGATCTCTTTTGTGTGTCTGCTTACTATTGGCTCTGGAGACCTAGATGGGCATGCTTTCTTTTAAAAAAGGTATAGTGTTTCAAAAATCTTATTGCTCTAGCATTAATGTTGCGTGCTCCACCTTCCATCTAGTGCAAGAAAAATTCAAAACTATCTATCCAGACCTCTTGGAAAATTAAGTTATTTGCTGCAATCAACCATGAAATAAAAAGAACCTGATCAAAATAGTTCTACTTTTTCTCAGAGCTGCTCTGGATATTCAATGAAAAGGAATATATCATCTGTTTTTTAAAAAACAAAAACAAAAACAAAAACAAAAAACCCTGGAAACATGACCACCAGATAGAGCAACAAACTGGAACTTTTCCTTTGTCTGTATCCTTTCTAAGTTTCAGTTGAACCAGAACAAAATGTTGTAAGCACTTCTTTCAGCCCAAGTGGGAAAGTGGGAGCAAGGTACACTCAGTATTTCTCTGTACCCACCATGTGAATGGGTTTCTTTCTTGTCTCTGTTCCAGCTCCTTCAACTCCACTGTGTACTCAAATGCATTTGCTTGCCTTTTCTGAGTGTTCACTTCTTGCTCTATTTCAGAAACCAGAGTCATAATGACATTCCTAATAAATTAATAAATAATAAATTTTATTTGTATACCGCCCTTTGGCGAACCAATCTGGGTGGTTTACAGCATTAAGAACATACAACATAAACAATATATTTCCCTCCCCCCTTAAAAAGTTATTAAACTATATATCAATTAAAATCACAATAACAAATTAAAAACAGAAAATAATACCAACAATTTTAAACCCCTGTAACTACAGTTCTAAAAGGGAAGCTATGGAGACATAGCTGAGGAGGAGGGGGGAAGATCCTGAGGCCGGGATATTTTAGTCTGGGAAGGCCTTCTGGAAAAGATCCATCTTGACAGCTTTTTTGAAGCTGTCCAAAGATGTTAGTTGACGGATCTCGTCTGGCAAGCCATTCCAGAGTCTGGGGGCGACAACAGAAAAAGTCCTCTGGGAGGTCGCCGCAAGCCTAGATTTTTGAGGCTGCAGCAAGTTCCTCCCAGAGGACCGGAGAGCATGGGGAGGATTGTATGGGAGGAGGCGGTCTCTGAGATAGCTTGGACACAACCCATTTAGGGCTTTAAAGGTAATAACCAACACCTTGTACTGGGCCCGGAAACCAATCGGCAGCCAGTGGAGGGACCTCAAAACTGGAGTGATGTGGTCCCTCCTGGATGTTCCTGACACAAGCCTAGCTGCCATGTTTTGAACCAACTGTAGTTTCTGAACCAGGCACATGGGTAGCCCCATGTAGAGCACATTACAGAAGTCTAGGCGTGAGGTTACCAGCATGTGCACAACAGTCTCGAGATCCCTTACTTCCAGAAAAGGGCGCAGCTGGCATATCAGCCGAAGCTGATAGCAGGCTCTCCTGACTGTCGCATTTACCTGATTTGTCATCAGGAGCGATGAGTCTAGGAGCACCCCCAGACTGCGAACACAGTCACTGGAGGAGAGTGTGACCCCATCCAGGACTGGAGGTTGCAACCCAATTCTTGGCTTCAGGGCCACTACCGTGAGCACCTCCGTCTTGTCTGGATTCAGTTTCAATCTGTTTTTCTTCATCCAGCCCATTATTGCCCGAAGACATTCATTGAGAGAGGAGACGCCACTGGAATTCGAGGCCGACAAACGAGACATGGAGAAATAGATTTGGGTGTCATCAGCGTACTGATAACACCCAGCACCATAACTCCGTATGATCTCACCCAGCAGCTTCATATAGATGTTAAACAACATCGGGGACAAAATAGCTCCTGCAGGACCCCACAAGTGAGCTCCCTCTTACTGGAGCTACTGTCCCTGAGCAGCACCCTCTGGGACCTACCCGAGAGGAAAGACCAGAACCACTGCAATGCATTTCAGAAACCAGAGTCATAATGACATTCTTCTTCAAACTTGGCACAAATTAAATAGAAGAACCATCCACATGTATACATTTATTAGATAGCAGAACATTACGCTTCCCATCAGACTTTATTGGCATGGAGGTACTACAAAATTATGACTGTAACTTCAGATGCTGTATGAAGTCAGAAAGAACTTTCAAAAATGTCACTTCCATTTCCTACAAAAGCAAAACACTTTCTAAAAGGAAAAAAATGCACACATTACGGATGAATTATAAATGACAGCTGATATTTCTGTGAGGTACAAATCGAAGGGCTTTCTCCATATTGTTAGAATACCAATTTTCTTTTCTTAGTGTGTAGTACCCACCACAGTATTGAGTCCCCTGAGAGACATCTGTTTCTCTTGAGATTACTTCAGCATGGCATTACCATGATCACATATCAATTATATATACACTTTCGGACAAGTAGTAGTGTTTCCACAAAAACAATCTAGAATCTTGGCTTAAAACTCAAGTTTTCTGTCAAAGTAAAGAGAATAACCTAAAAGAGGACGTATTTTTGTTTTGTTGATAAAAATATGTTGCTTTTAGATTACTGTGAGAGAAGGCATAGCAGCAGTGGCCATTCAATGCTCCATTCTCAAGTATTGCACCCAATTATTAAGTTGCAACAGCTACGTCTAACAATATATATAGTAAAAGTATTTCAAGAATTTAGTGTTTCTTTATGAACCTAAGAATATCTTAGTCTGACCCAACTTCTCCTGCTGTGATCTTTGATAAGCCCTTCACTATCTCATTACATCTAGGCTGAACCAAACTGCAATAGTTTAGCTCAAATCTTAGGGATTTGTTAGATAAAGAAAACCACTCCTCTTTTGCATTTCAAGTGAAGGAATTGTGACACTGAGTGGGTGTGGGTGTGGGGAAGTGTGACGCTTATTCTTCACAGGTGCTGGTTACTATCTGCTCCTTCCAAAGGTCTCATTCTTAGAGCATGGTGGATGAGCCACGGCGGGGGGGGGGGGCATTGTGGCTATCAATTGATTAAAACTGTGAAGGAGTAAATAAGGATGCAAGTTTGGATAACAACATTTGATGCTTGGGTTCTCTAGCCAATGTCTTTACTTAGTTTCTCCAGCCCCACCAGTAATGCCTTTCCAGCATGCCAGCGTTCCCTGAAAATGCAGTTGGGAATCACTTCTTTGGTGGGAATAGAAGTCTAAATCACAATTGGAGGAAAACATCCAGCAGCACAAGAAACACACTTCCTGGTTTTATAAATGTAGTCCTCTATTTGAAGCCATTGCATCAATGGCATACAGAGTATATGGCAAAATTCCCAAAAGGACTGTCTCTTCATTATGAGAAAACATGTAGTTGTGTTCCTTGATTCACAAGACAACAATCTTGGAGACAGAAGTATGTATTTCTGTTCCCATCTTTGCTTTCACAGACTTTTTCCTGGAAAGCATTGTATCAGAGAGAAATATGCAATGTGCAATGCATATTAAATTGAAATCAAAAACAAAGTTCAGGGGAATGCAGGGTTTGTGCAGTTAGCCAACAAAGCTTAGTTACTCATAACCATCATAGTTCTTGATGCAGTAAATCATCACGTAACTTCACGGATATACTTTTAAAAGAAGTAGCAATGTTAGTATCTTACAACATAAAAAGTAGTAAGTGCAGGGAGGGGGGGAAGGAAACCAGATGCAGCTTTAACACCAACTGGTTTTTATTTTAGCATGATCTTTCGTCGATATAAACTCACTTCTTCAGATGCAGTACAGAATGATGGTATGGCCTCAGGAACAAAGCATATTTATACCATTGTGGGAGTGGGATAGGATGTGGATCCTATTACATTCTATCTCACTCCCATAACTGTACAAATATGCCTGATACCTGAGGCCAGGGGTAGGCAACCTTTCCCCTTTAAGGGCTGAGGGACTTCGGCTCCCAGAATCCCAGGAGCTATTGGCCAACATGGGATTATTGGCCAACATGGCTGAGGCTTCTGGGAGCTGAAGTCCCTCAGCCCTTAAAGTGGAAAGGTTGCCTACCCCTGCCTGAGGCCATAGTATCCCTCTGTTTTTCTTGTTGTGCTTTCAAATTGTTTCTGAGGGGGGTTGCAGACTGCCAGAAATAGTGCAAATTGAGTCCACTTTTAGGGTTAGAGTTAGTGCTAGGGAATCATGGGAATTGTTTTTTTCCTGACACGTTGAGCCTTCTCTGTCAGAAAGCTCTGGTGCCACAATAAAATACAATTCCCGTGATTCCCTAGCACTAACCCTAACCCTAAAAGTGGACTCAATTTGCACTATTTCTGGCAGTCTGCAACCCCCCTGACTCATGGACCCTGAGGCACCTGTCATAGGTCTTTCTTGGCAAAATTTGTTTGTGTGTGTGTGGGGGTATACCTTTGCCTCCCTTTGAGGCTGAGAGTGTGTGACTTACCTAAAACCCACCAGTGAGTTTTTTTCCTTATATATATTTTATTAACATATACTATTCAAACAAATCTATCAAATTGACATATTAATTTCTTTTTCAATAATCATATACAAATATTTACAATTGACTTCCAAGGTGTCTCCAGTTTGTACTCAACCTTACTTCAATGTTCACTCATTGTCTTCATATACAAGCAACCAGTGAGTTTAAATGGCTGAACATGGATAGGAACCCTAGTGACGAGAGTTGTATTCCAGCACTCAAACACTACTCTGGCTCCCACTTTGTATTACATCTGAAGAAGTGGGTTTATAGTCACAAAAGCTCATGCTAACATAAAAACCAGTTAGTCTTAAAGGTACTGGCATCCCACCCACCCCGTCCTCCTTTTAATGCAAGGATATAGAATTTTATCAGGGTATTGTATGGAATAGTTCTAAGATTCAGACTTCAGTGATGTAATTAAAAATATTTTCTTTGCTTCCCAAAACTTTTCAGATGCAGACAAGGGCAACTTAAGGCTGCTTTTAATGCTACATTTCTTTAATTGTATTTACCTGAAAATTAAATTGATATTTGTTCAAAGGTGTTTCTGCCTGAACAATTTTTTCCTTCTTGCCCTGTAAGCGTCTTTTAAAACATGGTGATTAAGGAAACACAAATGTCTGCAGAAGCCCTTGGTTAGATAAAGAGACGGAAGGGGCTATCACATTCCCCCTGACAACTATATCTTTATATTCTGATAGCCATCTGCTGGAATCAGATGGTATATGTCTTGTAACATCTGGATAATGGGGCTTCAACTGTAATCTCATTAATTTAATATTTCTGTTCTGGAGATAAGCTTCTCTTACAGGAGAGTTTCCAAGATGGGTAAGGCTTTTGTTGTTCATGTAGGGCACAAAAAAAAGTTAAACATACTTAGCTATGCAGTGGGAGTTTGGCTCACTTTTAAGCCTGATTTCAGTCCAAGATGGCTGAAGTTCTCCCATCTTTATTTAGTATCAAGATATGGTACTATGAGTATTCCAGAGAATTTCTAGGAATAAGTTCAGGCTGCTCCTAAGAGCTCCCTGACATTTTAGAAAAAACGTTTATCTATTAAAATTTCTTTCTCCCAGTTTCCTATGCCCTTGTGCTGCTATGAACATCCTCACATTCGATGTAGATCGAAGTAACTGGTATAGAGAAGAGCTGCCTCTTATTGCTCCAAAATCCACCAGGGTTCCTAACAAAAAGGCATATGAAAATTATAGTTTGAGACAGGACTTCAGGTCTGTTATTAAGGACCCAGAATCCCTGAAACACAGTAACTGCCAGATACCTTATTGGAAAATATTCAAGGCCTAATTAAATGTGACTAGTTCTTTTATCCCTTTCCTCCTTGCTGTTGCTGGATTATACATTTTTGGGAGAGATGGAAAGGGGCAGGGCAGTTTGGAAATGAGCTTAACTTATCTGTTAAATGACAACAAAAAACTAAAGTGCTGTTGGTTCAGTTTGGATCAAACAAACAGCCTTGTTGTTTCCAAACTGGCAATGCAGTTCATTCCTGAACATTCCCCAAATCCAAAATTTGGACTGCCACTTATTTTAGCAGGCCTAATGTTGTCTGGAGTACATCCCAGGGCTTTTGATCTTTCTCAAATGGTCAACCTAATCCTGTTTTTGTCAATAAAAATGCTGTTTATCTATTGACAAAAATGTCAATGAGCTGTGTGGCATCATATGGTGAATAAACAGATGTGCAGTTTATTTATTTATATTTAGGTAAGGTGAAATCATTTACTCTGCCTTCCTTTTAATCAACTTCTTCCTTAGGAAGTTATTATTTTTTATTTAACATTGAACTTTACAGTATATGAAATGTATGCCTATAAGAAGATATAGCAGAATTTTCATGCATGCAAAGAAAACTGTTTTATTAGGAAAGTTTTGTCTTTGAATCATCTTTAAAAAAAAAGAAAGAAAGAAAGTGAAAATCATTTCAATTTCCTTTAGATTGGAAATGGGTTATATTCCTTGTTTGAAGTGCCAGCAGAACTTATTTTGCTTTGTAATGTAGGTCTATTGCAGCACTTTATTTAACTAAATTATATGTCGGTATTGCATGATACCATATAGGAATATACTCTGATGAATGCTTAGTACTCCTCAAGTTGAAAGCAAATTAAAAAAAAAGATCCCCAGAAGAATAATTTCATTATTTTAAACTTTTCTATGATGGTTCAGTTTAAAGTTAGCAATATTAAGCAGCATTATTGTTTATATTTTTAAAAGACATCAGTGTCATGCTTGACTTTTAAAGTTCTGCTTGTTACTGTACCTATATGAAGTCTGTTTGTGAAAAAGCCTAGCAAAGAGATGCTTAAAATTGGACAGACTAGGTCTTTTACTTTAAGATAGGAGGAAGCAAGTTGGTGGGAGACTGTAATGTCTAGCAACTATTATTGCTGAGGCCACCAGAGGTAGAAACAGCAGTGGTCTACACTGGGACTTGCCTTGCTCCTGTAAACAACTGCCATTGGTGAAGCCGTAATGGAAGACAGCATCACTATCCCTCCATTGCACTTAACTCTAGCATCACCTGAATTATTGCTTCTCATATAGATATGAAAGGCTTTGAAGAGAGAATATAAACCATACCTGATAGTGTTGTGCATGTTCTATAACCTTTCCATGGTTAGAATATGGGTTTCACATCTGAAGGAGGCTGACAAACCATTCAAGAATAGAGAGGGAGACATAGGGTGCATCTAGACCAGGGGTCGGCAAGTTTTTCTTACCTGGGGTTGGTCCGCTGGCCTCCAGGTCTTCCGCGGGCCGAGGGGGGGGGAAATGGCAGCATGCACGTGTGGCCCCCACCAACCCCCACCTCCTCCTCCGCTGACCCCCGCCGCCGCCGTGCGCGTTGCGGCCACCATTTTGTTTTCCAAAATGGTGACCGCGACTTGTTTGCACATGCGCTGAGTACTGCACATGCGCGAACGAGTCACGGCCGCCATTTTGTTTTCCAAAATGGCAGCCGTGGCTCGTTCGCGCATGCACAGGAGTACTGCGCATGCACAAACGAGTCACGGCTGCCATTTTGGAAAACAAAATGGTGGCCGCGGCAGCGGCAGGGGTTGGTGGGGGTCGTTGACAGCAGCAGTGGCGGGGGTTGGCGGGGGCTGGTCCAAAGGCCTTGGGGGGCTGCACCCGACCCGCGGGCCGTAGGTTGCCGACCCCTGATCTAGACAATGGAAATAATGCAGTTTGACACCACGTTAAGAGTTGTAGCTCCAATGTCTGGAATCCTGGATTTATAGTTTTACAAGCTCTCCAGCCTTCTCTACCAAAAATTGTTGGTGCCTTATGAAACTACAAGCCCCAGAATTCTGTAGGATGGAGATGTGGCAGTTAGGAATTTAGCACATGGGACGGATCCTGTGCAAAAACTGGATTTAAAGTGAAAATAACCCACAAAAGTGCTCAGAGTTATCCCGAACAGAAAGTAGAAATAACCCGCAAAAGCGGGTTGTTTTTCACACTATGTTGGTGTCAAGGAGAGATAACACAACATTAATCCAAATGGAAAGTCACCAAAACCTGCTCCTTGTTACTTTCGGGAACTTCCAAAAGTAAAAAAGGAGTGGGTTTTGGTGACTTTCCATTTGGGTTAATGTCACATTATTTCTCCTTTACACAAATACGTCTGAAAAACAACCAACTTTTGTGGGGGGTTTCAGATTTTTAAATTCAGATTTTTAAATGGGATTTAAGCAATTTTCCTCCATATGATATACTCCTTAAAGTGGTATTGAACTGCATTATTTCTACAATTTAGATGCACAAAGAGTAAGAGAAAGCATTAAGGATGGGCTTGTGGTGAATGCTAATGTCTAGGCAAGCAACAATAGAACTGCATTGGATAGCAGAAAGGAAAAATACTTGGGGTCTGGAGTGGAAGCATTGGTAAGGATTTGAATTGTAAACCATTGGGAAACATAACATTTCTGCTATATATATACCAGGGACATATGGCTACAGAAGCTTATACTAAATAAAACCTGTATGGAAAGAGATCTTGTAGCACCTTGGAGGCTAACTGAAAGAAAGAACTTGGTAGCAAGAAGTAGCATCAGATGCATGAGGAAGTAGGCTCAAGTCTACAAAGGCTCATATTAAAAACTTCTTTTTTTCAGTTAGTCTCAAAGGTGCACAAGATCTCTTTCCATACTGATTTTGCAGACTGACATGGCCATATCTTTAAATAAAAGTGTTCACTTTAAAGCTGCCCCAAAACTTGGTTGCTTTGTTGCTACACATGTTCTGCTGTGAATATGATGTTGAATTATTTTGCTCTTTATGGAAGATCTCAAGGGAATTATTGTTGTTTTGTTCCCTCAAGTCATTTCTGACTTATGACAATCCTAAGGTGAACATATCATGGGATTTTTCTTGGCAAGACTTGTTCAATGGAGGCTTGCCATTGCCTTCCCCTATAGCATTGGTTTCCAAACTTTGGTCCTCCAGATGTTTTGAACTGCAGCAACCAGAATTCCTGACTGCTGACCCAGCTGGCTAGGACTTTTGGGAGGTGAAGTCCCAAACACCTGGAGGACCATAGTTTGGGAATCACTGCCATAGAGGCTGAGAGCATGTGATTTGCTTAAAGTCACCTAGTGATATGGTCGAGCTGGGAATCAAAGCCTGGTCTCCAGGGTAGCAGTCCAACACTCAAACCACTACACCATGCTGGCTCTCACCTAAGGGAGGGTCCCCCTAAAATGATGACAGAGTGATCAGTTTCTTCATTAACTAAAGAACAATTCAGACTTCCTTTGTTAGTGGACAAGAGTATACTCTGGTAAGAACTGGCTAGTCCCTTCATTGGAAAGATATACAATTCTATCTATGCTGCTCAGCAGACACACACTGGTACAGAAGGTTGTCAGACAAGAAGATATGGGTGTTATCCTTTGTATCTAACTAACATTTAGTCACAAGAAACCTTTGCAGATAGTATGTTCTAGAGCACACAAAAAGACATACAGTAGTCTATTTAGTGTGGTTATAATTCCTGCCTCCAAGCTCAGTTTGCTCACAGCTTTTATTTATTTCAGTGTGGCTTACTCTGGAACAAGACTTGATGCTCTTATTCTCTTGCAGGCTGTGTGTGTGTGTGTGTGTGTGTGTGTGTGTGTGTGTACGCTCTCACTGCACATAAGATACACTGTGAAACAATGTTTTATCTTGCAGATATTGATCAGGCAAATTGATTCTAAGCATCAAACACAACTGTGATGTGCCCAAGGGCACCATATCACATTTCATTGGGTGGAGGGGAACAGTCTCAGGAAGCAACAGCAATGTTAGCGATGAAGACTGCACTGTTCATTTTTTAATCATAGGGATTTATGCATTTTGCATGCATATGTACCATAGGAGCCTATTCCATTTCATGTATAAATATTTTGTTACTCTGTATCTCTAGACAGTGGATTTGCTAGAAATATGGAAGCTTGGAATAGTTACTTGCTGAACTAAAAGTCCTAGGATAACCCTGACAGGCTCAAGGATTCTGGAAGTTGCTGTAAAAAAAGTAACTTTCCCAAGCTCTGTTTCTTTGCAGTTTTATGTAATTTATAACAGCAATCCTTCATATATATATATATATATATATATATATATCCACTGCCAGATATATTCAAATCTGTGCATTGTGCTTCACTCCCTGCTCGTCAAATTTATTGTACAACATCCTTGATGTTACAAATGTGTCTGTAGACTCTTCTTAATTTTTTTTGTTAAGATTATATTATTTTCTTTCACAAATATAAAAATGATATTGCACATGTTTTCTTTTTCAAAAATGCATCCCTTGATAACACTGCTGTCTTGTATCTTGGTAAGGCAGCATTATTTGAATGTTTTCTAGCACAAATTTCCTTTCATATCACTTTGTTTTCCAAAGAACAGTGATGACATCATCACATTGGCTAGCAATCATGGTTTTTCTTTTTTAACACAGTGTGAATGCATCAGAAGATTGGCATCTCTTGAAAACATTGTAGAAATTTGAGAATCAAATTTACCATAGGAAGGATTATTGCCTCTAGAGTTTCTGTATTTGTTTTTATAAATTGTTCTACTACTATGTGAGAGCAAACAAGAAAAAAGGTAGAATTTTGTGGAATGATTGAAAAACATTCACAAGGATCTTTCTCCGAGCAGTTTAAAAACTTATGAAATGGTAAAGTGTTTCCCCCCCTTCTTCTTTCTGCAATTTAAGGTGTGGGACCTCAAACAAATTAATTTTATGTTTCAGGGTTTTGAGTGTACCTTTTGGTCTAATCCAGTTCTCAGAAACAGTACTCATAACCCTCTGGATTTCACACGCCTGAAGGCAAAATGCAATTATAAAAACATGACTCTCCCAGATGGACTTTCGAATCTGCTTTGTCTCTGATTTATTGATGGAAGATTGAAGGGAAGATTCAAATCAGCCACCTTTCAATTTTTCACCAGCAGCAAAATGCAGAAATCATTAGAGTTGCCTGTGTAAACGGCTTTGTCCCATCTCCATATTCAGCCTAGCTCAGGGAAGACTTAGCAGGGATATGTGCTTATTTCTAACATTCAACACTTGCAAAGAACACCATGTTTCATTTAATAGATATAGAATAGTGGCAAAAACCATTTAATTTGTAAAATTTAAAATAGCTAAGTATGCAATTAGTGCAATTTTAATATTCTCAATAGTAACTATTAATCATTAATATTAATTAATATTTAACAATTAATAATTAATAATGAGAATAATAACAATTAATAGCAATATTCCCATTGCTAAATCTTGGCAAGCATGTAATAATGGAAAAGAGTAAGGATATTTTCAGAGTGATTTTCCCACCCTGCTTGTTGCAAGATCAATCTTTGTGATCAAACTAGAACTTTTACTTTAGGAAAATAAAGAATGCTCACAATTCTATCCCCCCTCCCAATTAATTTATTAAATTTGTCCATTTCTCAACACTTCAAAAAGTGCCATTAAAGGTAATGGTCACCTGCCATGAGATTTCTGGTCTTTTTATTACAATATTTTTGCCTGTAAAGAAACAATATTTTTGCATAGAAAACTATATTTTGTGCAAACATATTATATTCTCCATAAAATTGTCACTTTGTTGCACATTTCTTTTGTGTCCAAATGCACATTTCTTTTGTGTCCAAATGAACTTGTCACTAAGAATTACCAAACAACCAAAACCCTTTAATCATGTACAGGAATGCATTTGCATTTTCATCAAGTGGAGATCAGACTTTTGAAATTATTCATACTTTTGCATGCTGTAACAAAATAAGCAATGATTTATGCCTTTAATTTAAATCACCTTGGGGTAAAACCAACATTTGGCCTACACAGAGTAGACCCATTGAAATCAATTGGGCTTAAGCATTCTCTCGTGACAAAGTGAGAGGCTGCAATCAAGGTGTTGGGAGAAGCATGGCTATAGAATGCTCTTGTTAAATATTGCCTGATCTCTGTGTTGGCTGAGCATAATACCGATAAAGAAAGTTGCAACCACCAGCTACCTTGCTGAGTACAACTTAAATCTTCCTCTTAACAGCTCAGTTTCCAAAAGTCTATCAGATTTATGGCCTCTGAACTGTTCAATGACTTGTCTACCCAGAATCCTTGGAATCCTGACTTTGATTTATGGCTTTCTTGACCCTGGACTGTTTGACACCAGATACTCTTGCTTCCACAGTTTACTGACATTGGAACTCTGAACCTTGTTTGCAGTTAAGAGCAGGACAATACAGTGTCCTGATTGAGGGAAGTAGTAGTGCCACTTTATTCTGATTTGGTCAGACCTCACCTGGAATACGATGTCCAGTTCTGGGCACCACAGTTCAAGAAAGATAGCAGCTAGCATGTGTCCAGAGATGGGAAACCAAGATGATAAAAGCCTTCTAAGGAACAACTTAAGGAGTTGGGTATGTTTAACTTGGGTAAGAGAAGATTGAGAAGTGACATGACAGATGTCTTTAAACATTTGAATGGATGCCATGTAGAAGATGGAGCAAGCTTATTTCCTGATTCTCCAGAGACTGGAAAATGAACCGGTGGATTCAAATGACAAGAAAAGAGACTCCACTAGGAAGAACTACTTTACTGTAAAACCTATTTAACAGTGGAATACATTGCCTCAGAAGGTGGTGGACTTTCTCACTTTGGAGGTTATTAAACAGAATTTGGATGGGCATCTTTTAGAAATTGTATATATCTGCATAACAAAGGGTTGAAATAGATAGCCTTTGTGCCTCATTCCAACTCTAAGATTCTATGCTTCTATGAAATACTTTTCTATATTGACATTAAGAAGAAACAGCATGGAGTTTCAATAAGGCATAATTTAAAGTTCTGAAAGAGTCAGGGGTTTGCTACAAATTCAGATAAGATGTCATCCACCAACTTACCCATTCACCCCCTCATACTGTTTATTGTGTACTGTAACTAACATTGCTAAAATCAAAATATTGGATTGTGTGAAGATATGCCCTAATATTATTGTGTTGACAAGTCTGGGTAGATGTGACTATGTCACATGCAGCCTCATAGTGACATGGATTTTGGTGACTGTGGTAGGAGAAAAATATAGAAATGTTTAATGCATTCAGTCTAAGGGTGGAGTCTGCTACAAATGCACTTAAACTGTAACTTATATAAATGGTAGCATGTAATAATTTTGTCAGATCTGGTTTCTTTTAAAAAGTTGGAGTCTTATTTTTGGTATCCTTCAGTGCGCATGGATTTTAAAAAGCCTTAAGCTATGATGTTTTACTGCTCTTTTCATAAAATTTATATTTAATCATATCTTTAAAAAGTGTTCTCATTCTGCCACTTAGTGTTATCAACCAAGCGGAACCTATCAGTGCAATACTATCTTTTAACTGTTTTTGTATTTCAGTCCTTCACAAATTCTTAAATGGTACATGGTATGACTCACAGTGAAGCATCCATGACAAACATATAGCTTGTGCTAAAATTAATATTTTCTGTTCAGAATTAGCTTTAAAAATTTTGGCCACAAATGAGCTTGTATTTTCAAGAATTGTACATTAGGTTTTGCTCTCAGGATTTTAAATCCAAACTCAGAATGGATAGTCGTCTTGTGCATGCCATGCATATTACAGTAATTGTTACACTAACCATCCATACAATGGTTTGGATTTCAACAACTGAAACTAATGTAATTTCATATTCATTTTCTATTAGGATATACCTCAAAATTCAGAATTCAGATACTAAAATTTTGGCCAAATCTTGTTTCAAGCATATTTTATCACCATTTAGAATCCTGAGGGTTTTTGATCACATTGGTAGGCCACTTCAACAAATAAATTTCCTTATCATAGGTTTAAGTTTGTGGAACGTTACAGGGATGGGTTGTAGGGATCACAAGGACATTCCAAATACAATGTGGCTGCTGGAATAATCTATCCTCTTCATTTCACATAGTTTTAATCACATGGGATGAACTGCCTAACAGGGCTGTCATATGCATATCTATGTGAAACCTGTTAATAGTAAAAGAATTGTGTGAATAGACCTGAAAATATCAGAAACTGTTTATGGCACTAACACAAAAACTCACAGGGAATATTCATTCATAAGCCATTGTTTGTTTTTATAAGTCATCTGCAGTGGCATGAGTAAGTTAACATGTATTTCTTTCCCTCAGAATTGCTACAGATTCAGCTAAGCTGGTGGTCTCTTCAAGAAATTCAAACTCTCTGTTGACCAAGTGAAAAAACACATGTGGGTGTATCAGGAGGATACATAATCTTCGTTGACTTTGTCTTGGTGACAATTCCACTGGTGAAATTTTCCCTTGGATCTTTGGTCTTAGGAATTCTGTGAGCCTGAAACACTGAGTGAGGATACCTTTAAACCAGGATTCACTGATTTTCTTGCCTTTCTGGCTGTTACAGTTTTTATCCCTGAAATAAGATGACTTGTTACCTTCTGTTTATCCACATATAAAACAGGAAGAATATTAGGAACTGTGTTCAGAAGCATTAGGTATTGGTTCTCTTAGGAATATCATGGGCTAGAATTCTAATAGTTGGAAGATTATCCCCTACTTGCTGTTTTAGTTTTCCCTGTCTGGTTTTAAAATGTCATTCCACAATATGCTCAGGAAACAGATGTATGACCATTCTCGTACCTGAGAACTATTATCAGTCTTGAATGAACATTAATAGAATTGTAGGCAGGCCAGATAGGTGTGGAAAGGCTCAGTTCATCTCTAACATTTGCAATATGGTAGAATTCAAAGACTTATAGTCATGTTAGTCTAGATCAGTATGCAAAAGGATCTTGAGAAAAGCAGCTACTACAGACTGTAAAAGAAAGAAGCCTATTTCCACATGCATTCTGCTCCAAGGTTATTGGTGTTGCTAGTGAAGGCAAAGGGATATGCATATGCACATGAAAGGAAACATATACACAACCAATATACAAGATCCCTTTGTATGCTTGTGAAGTATTGTACCACTTCCTCTTGTACACTGAAAGCCTGAAGCAGAAGTGTGGTTAGAGGAGATTGTTGGATGACTGGGGAATAGAGAAGTTGCTTCTGCTGTCTCTTCATCCCAGGGTGATTTACTGCAAAAGAAAAGAGGCTGCATATATGTATCCTCTCATGTCCATATGCACATCCCTTTGCCTTCAGTAGCAGCACCAATAACTTTAGAACATGGGTGTGTGGGAATAGACACCTATCTTTTACAGTTTATCTAGTGGCTGTTTTCCCAAAGCAGTGCTTCTCAATGAATGGGAAAAGGTGATGTTTTCTTCAAGAGAAGGAGGTTTTTGTGTGTTGGGGGAGCACATTTGAACCTAGGGGCTTCTCCAATCAAAGTTTGGTTCATCAAGTGTGTGTGTTTATGATTTATTGAAAATCTCATGAACATTACACATTTCTTTTAATACATGTGTTTTATACAGTTTTGCCCTATGCTTGTATGGTTTATAGTGAACAATTGCCCTAAAAAAGTTCATTTTTATTTTTTTTACTAATCTAAGCAATTTAGTATGTTCATATCTCTACTACACACAGTTTTGAAAATATATAGAAGAGCATTTGGAAAGGTGTGAAGGATAACTGCATTTTGGCTCATGTAATCAATCATTGGAAAATTTAAATTTGATAGAATTGCATTGAGGTACAGACCGTACAAATTTCTTCTTAAACTAGGGCATGTGTGGATAGTGGGAGCATTGCTGCCAGGGATGGGGGGGAAAAAGAAAATCCCTGAAGAAATATGTCAGCTAGACTTCTTCAAAACACCTTTTCAAAGTGATGTTCTTCTGTGAGAGAAAGAGAAAGAGTGCAGAAAGTACAATGATAGTTTCTCCCTGCTTGACCCTCACAAAGTAGCATATGAGGATTCTAAATTATGAGTCCTGAGGCTTTAAGGTAATGATTCTAACTGATATTATGGTATTACAATTGGGAAGAAAATAGATTCTTAGGCTGCATTCACAATGTAGAAACAATCCAGTTTGGCACCACTTTAACTGCCATGGCTCAATGCTATGGAATTCTGAGAATTGTAATTTTGTGAGATGTTTAGCCTTCTTTGTCAGAGCTCTGGTGCCACAAGAAACTACAATTCCCAGATTTCGATAGGATGGAGCCATGGCAGATAAAGTGGCATCAAACTGGATTATTTCTGCTGTGCCGATGCAGCCATAGAGTTACAGAACTGTTGAGTTGTATGGTACCTCTAGTGTCATGTAGTATAATAATAATAATAATAATAATAATAATAATAATAATAATAATCTATAGCTAAATATCCCTGACAGATGCCCATCCAACTCCTGTTTTAAAGATCTTCAACTAAAGAGAATCTACCACCCTCTAAGGAAATCTATCCAATACCTTATAATCATTTAATTGACATTTCTATTATTATAATTTGAACCCTGCCCTGTGGAGCAGCAAAAAACAAGCTTGCTTCATATTCCACCTTACAGCCCTTCAAATATTTGAAGATGGCTATCATATCACCTCTCAATTTCTCCAGGTTAGACAGAGAAAATTAGGAGAAGGAATTATAGCAAAATTGCTAAGAATCCTAACTGATGTGATTATGTGTCCTTGTTGCTCAGTGTGCTTGTGTATATGTATGTGTATGTGTGTACAAATATGACCTCTGAAAGGATGGTGTAAGGGATTTATTTCTTTTCGGTTTGCTAAGTACTGGTGATGTTTTCCCCTCTCTCTTGATTCCTACCTGTGCATCAATGTTCTCTTCCATCTAGCTTAATATCCTGAAAGACTGAGATGCTCAGCCAAGTATTCTCTGTTGCTTACCCTTGTATTTTCCAGTCTGGGAGACCTCATGGAAAATTAAACATAAATTCATCTGAAGACAGAACAACAAAGTCAGCATTTAACTGTGCTGAATTTTACAGAATTTTCTCCTGTGGAAGGTATTGATATCTTTTAAGTGAATAGAGTAATGTGGGAATGATTCTCTAAGTTATTGACAGGTGTCTAGAGAGGAGCTGTGAAAGAAACATTTTGATCCTTGAGAATCACATCATAATGGATTGGGCTAATCTCCTGGCTTTTCAGATCTGTTGGAGTCTAAGACGTATCTAAGGTCACATTGTAGCTATAGACTAATAAGACTTCTCACTTTGTCTTGTTCAGATGCCAAGCTAAGACACTTCCCAGGCTCTGACACTCTGACACTGTTCCAGTGTTTAAAGGTTCAGAGTTCAGATATGCGGAGACAAGCAAGAGACAACCTGAGCTCCACAGTCACTAAACAGCCAAGCCCTTGAAACATTTTCCACTTTAATGCATAGACTGAATCTAGTCCCACCTACAGCACTCCTATTCAGTCATTAGGTCTTAATTAAGTAGGTGTTGACTCACCATGTAATGGCTAATGATTTACTCTAGTCAGAACTACCAATAGGCTTTGAGCCTGCGAAATCCACAGTGTGAAAGCTGTATCTGGTGCTCTAAAAAAAGTACACATCTTTCTAAATTTTGGAGTGGTGAAAGAAGTTGATTTGGACCCCTAGATATACAGCACACATGTGTCCTGCTGTGCCACACACTGCCACCACCACTGCCATAAATCGTTCTCTCTGAGATCAGAATGAGGTGCTCAGTCATGCGATTTGATGCTGGACACCTTATTTTTGTCCTCAAAAGAAATGATCTACCAGTGATGGCTGGTGGCACAGCAGAACACATATGCAAACAGCTGCCCAATGTCATTCTGGAGTGACCAGCTAATGGGAGGGGACTGGGCAGCTTTGGGAGCAGAATACTCTGGGCTGCTCCTGGAGTATTCTGGCCTGTGCAGACACCACCTACATTGCTGTCTGTAAGCCTAGGATGTGAAACAGCCTGAGATCAGAGAAGACTGAGGTGCTCAGAAGATTGAGCCTTTTCTATCTAAAAACTTCAGTAAACATGGAAGGATTTAAAGATAACTCTTAAGATGCAAGATATTTTTCTATCATTACATTCCCAGCAGAATTCTATTTACCATCCGAAATAAATTCTTTTCACTATTCTTTTGAGAGCTATTTCAGCTGCTGATGATTTTTTTTATTTTTAAAATGAGAGGCATTTTTCAACCACTTTCATTCATACCTCATGTGTGTGCATGCTTGGATGTTTACTGTTAGGTTATGGAAATTCTATGTAGTTAAATAAAGCCTTCTGAAATTTAAAATTTGAGGCCAGTTCAGCTTTAATTGTGCTAAACCATGATGCCTGATGGCTCACATCCTAGGGTGTATCCACATAGTAGAATTAAAGCAATTTGACACCATGTTAACTGGAATGGCTCCATCCTGTGGAATCCTGGAATTTAGAGTTTGGTGAGATACCCAAGCTCTCTGACAGTCCAGGCTGAATGCCTCACCAAACTCCAAATCTCAGGATTCCACAGGGTGGAGTCATGGCAGTTAAAGTGGTGTCAAATTGCTGTAATTCTGCAGTGTGAGTATACCTTTAGTGTGATGATAAATCCACTATGGATTTTAATCCAAATTGAAAAGGAACTTTAAAGGAACTTTAAAGGTGCTAAACCTATGTTGGGGATAGGGATCAGCATGTGGTTATGTCCTTTAATGTTTGGGCTACAATGCAGACAAGATTCACTGGCATGGGTACCACTAAACCACCACTGACAACAAAAAGTGGCCAGAGAAGTGGATGCATTTTCCATTGGCATTAAATTCAGTTCAACCCAACCAGCTCAATGGGGCCTGGATGAGCCCTGTAACAATGTGGATTGATATGGCAGACTTGTCTCTTTATTAATTATGTTCCTCTTTGTCTCGTGCTGCACATGGATCTCCTTTATTTGGACAGAATCACTTCAATTTTCCTTAGGTCCATTCTTTGTGATCATGTTTGGAAGTCAGAGGTGGGTGGATGGTATAGCTGCTTCCACCCTGATTGGTAGAACTCAATTGCATCTGTTCTGATTTCATGCTCCTTTTCTATTCATCCAGCATCTTCAGAATCCTTCTTCCTACAGTGCTGACACTAGAATATATCCATAAAGTACTTGTATTAAATCCAATAAAGCTGTGTTTTTACTTATGTATAGTAATACTCTGGATAAATCTTCTTAAGCTTTCTGGGTCTTATTTGACACTAAATTAAAATCTGGTCTTGTATGGCATGTTCATTCCCTCACTTGTCTCTATTCTCTATGTCTTTCATTTGATATCAGTATATCATCAGGGGAATGTCAACCTATATTTCCTCCTTTGAAGAAACTCATACACACCAATGCTGCTGGGCAGTCTTCAAGGTCGTTATTGTAATGCTTGGAAATTATCCCTCCAAAGTCTAATCAGTATTTTCGTTTGTGTCCTTTATGTTCCTATTTCAGAAGTTTTCTTGCATAGATCAGCTTTTAATCAGTCAGTCATTCTACACTTGTATGGCACTTTCAAGCCACGGATCTAAGAATATTTCCAAACAATATGATAATGTATACAATTACATACATACTATACAAGGCTACCTTCTGAACCCAGAATGCAAATTGTCAAACAGATTTTTGCAGCTTAAAAAAAAATCAAAAATCAGAGACCACCATTAACACACTCAAAACAAAATATGTATGAAATTGCAATTTTCTGAATGAGTAATGGCAGGCTTGTCTAAGTTGACTTGGGTACACAAGGGTATGAAAAAGCTTTAAAAATACAATTGAATTTGTTAGTAAGCAAGCAAGTTTAGAAACCCTGAAATGCTCTTTGATATCTCTTTCCAGAATTTTACAGATGAAAATGGATGTTTGATTTATGATGAACACACTGGAAGCTTCTACAATCATAGAAAACATTAAGAAGTAAATGAAATATAAGAAAATTAGCATGCCTTGAATAGTGTTTCCAAAAGTAATCTTCTAGTCACTGTTCAGGGTTGTTTGAAAATTATAATCAAGTGGCAATAAAGTACACCAGCTTGTTTTGTTTTTGGTATTATGTGAATAGAAGAATGAAAAACATATTGTCCATGGAAAGAGATTGTTGGCATTAGGCACATTTTTCACAGCAGATGCACGATTCCCCCCTCTTTGTACATTTCAGTGGCTATGCTGGTTTAGGGATGCTGGGCATTGTGGTCAAAGAAAGGAACTTTACTCTGAGAGTAGAGTTGGAAAAAGGTATAGAAAAGAGCAATCAAAACCATCAGCTAGCTGCAGCACCTGTGATATTTTAAAGCTTTAATTTAGAAAAAGGGAGGTAATGATGAAATATTATAAAAGTATACATGTTCTCTTATTTTCCTTCTCTAAAGATAGTAGAAGGAGTAGTGGTTTGAGTGTTGGACCAGGACTCTCGGAGGATTTGAATTCTTGCTCAACCATGAAAAACCACAGGGTGACCTTGGGTGTGTCACACTCTCTTAGCCCTAGAGGAAGGCAAACACAAATGCCCTCTGAATAAATCTGGCCAAGAAAATCCCATGATAAGGTAATACAAGTTGAATCAATGTGAAGGCACAAAACAACCAAAAATAACAAAGACAGTATAATTCTATCCCGTGGAACTGATTAGCTAAAAATGAAACTGACAGATAGAAAAAAGCCCTTCATTGAATGCATAGTTAAGTTTTGGAATTTGATGCCCCATGGTGTAGTAATGGCATAGATGCCTTTAAAAGGGGTTTGACTTAGTGGTTTGAGTGCTGAACTATGACTCTGGAGACCAGAGTTTAATTTCCAGCTCATCCATGAAACCCACTGGGTAAGTCACATGCTCTCAGCCTCAGGGAAATGCAAGAGCAATCCCCTTCTAAACAATTTGTGCCAAGAAAACACCTATAGTTCATCTAAAGGTTACCATAAGTAAAAAATGACTAGAAGGGACATAACAGCAACAAGAAGAACAATAGAAATTAATAGAGGATAATTCTATTATTTTCATGATTTTGATAAAAATAAACTAAAATCCTACTGGATTATATAACTATAGGCCTTTGCAGACTGCCAGAAATAGTGCACATTAAATTGAGGCACTGCCCTGGCTCAGTGCTAGGGAATCATGGGAACTGTAATTTATTGTGGCACCAGAGCTCTCTGACAGAGAAGGCTCAATGTCTCATAAAAAAATACAATTCCCATGACTCCCTAGCACTGAGCCAGGGCAGTGCCTCAATTTAATGTGCACTATTTCTGGCAGTCTGCAAAGGCGTTGCCATAGGAAGAAATGGCAGTGTAAGAAGCATAAGAGCAGAGGGAAATGGGCCATGGGCACAACAACAATGATCGGAAGACAGCAGCAAAAACCATTTCCATGGAAGATAAGTTGCTCTGCTGGTTCCTAAACTACTCAAAAGCCAGCAAGACAACTTTATCTCCTAACGAGGATGGGTTTTATTGCTATCCCTCTATGGCTGCTACATCCCACTAAAATAAGAGGATTTAGGCCAGCATACGTGAGACTTCTTCCAGTGTAAATCATCTAGCCATAGTCATAATCATGATGACTATATTGCACCTCCAGAGCCAATATTCCTTTGAACTTGTCCTGTTTAGAGCCAGTACGTGCCCCAGTGAAGACACCTACAGTCCACAAGAACTGTCAGGATAAAGCCAGTCCCAAGGCTTACATGGGGTGACAATGAGATGTATGGGCCAAGCAGTCCATGGTTCAAAGGACAAAGCAGTTCTGCGCAAAGTCGAAAGCTAAGAGGGGAATTGCCAGAAAGATTAGTGCAAAGTACATACCAAAGGTCAGAAAGCCAGGAGCCAGGTATGTCAGACAGGGTTGTTTGGAGGCTGTTATTCTACAGCAACATAATGGCCTGAGCTGAGCTAATCTATAACCAGCCCAGCTGGCCTTATTAGCTCAGCATCCTGCATTTAAAGTAGAGCAGGGTATTGCCTAATCTTTTGGTTCCAGTCTTAAATTTGTGTGATTGTGACATGACACCGGACTGGTCTGATAAAGTCCTAGGTTAGGGAATACTAGTAGAGATGGTGAAATAGTGTAAAACTCTTCATAACAAGCCCTAGATATCATTGTAAATTAGGAAATTCTGAGGTGAAGGAGGCATAGAAAACATCATTTTAAAAATATATTCAGAAAAACTTATGAATATTCACATCATTCAGATAATTGTATAACATAATGGAACATCAGACATCAAAAGGGGTTCTTTTATATTATGAGAAACATCTGGAATTAGACAAATTATTGTAAAAGATACAATAAAATCTCTAAAAGAAACATTATTTTTCTTGGATGAAACTTGCATACTAATAGGGAGAAAAAGAATCTTGTTTGGTACTGTGAGGTTTACATTTGTGTCATTATATAAAAAAACAACTTTAAATGATGCAACATGTGAGATTGAAAGGTACTTTGCAATGCCATCAAATGCAATAGGCTCAACTTGAGCAAGCTTTAAAAGATGGCTCACACAGTAAGGCAATTTTGTTTCACTTACTAGCATTTCAGCCAAGTCTTGTTCCCAGATTTCTCTCTCTCTGTCTCTCTCTCTCTCCCCCCTTCTATGCAACTCAACCATATGCATGTTGCACCGGCACAAAGGACACCGAACGCGATTATTTTGGGTAAATCATTGGCCACAACTTTTATTTTGTACAGGGTCTTGATATCAAACAATTAAACATTTAAATAACAGTTTTCTTAAACATGAATTCATTCTTGATGCATACGTATGTGTAGTTAAGCCCAAGCGCTATGGATTAATTGCTTCTAACACGGCATGCGTCAAGTCCATTAATTTATGCAGTATTACACAACAGTAAATAATCCCTCCCCCAACCGGATATGACATCATAAGAATTCTTATGACATTATAACATTATGACATCATTGAAAGTTAAAATGACATCATACAAATTTGGTTAACATAATGACATATACCGAATTTAGGAATTTATTATTAACTCAATTAGTATTTTCTAATTAACCTAATTATTCCCCGAAGGGGGGGGTGTCCGTGCCCGCCAACGAAATTTATCAAACCCAATAACAATAGACCCTAAACCTCCAGTTGTGACTAAAGTTATACATTACAAAACTATAATTTTTTTCCACAAACAATTCAACAATTCATTATTACTCCACCCCTACTAACTGTTAACCAGCATATTAGTTTTTTAACTTGTAATTGGTAATGTTATTATTCTCAGGGAGGGCAAAAAACCCAAATTGTTCCTCTGGGAAAATTCCCTCCCGGCCCCAGTAGGCAACCAGCCGAAGCCTGAGAGTAAATAACATGTTTACCAATTAATTAAGGGTGGGAGGGATGGGTTGCTCATCTGCAAATCTAAAATGGCTGCCGACACATGGGAGCTTGAGGCTAAATAGCCCCGTGAAATCTTGCCTGAAATCTCGCGAGATTTTAAGTCTTGCGAGACCCAGGAGCGAGACTTCCATTTAGGCCGGCAAGGGCGGGCTTTCCAGTCTGCTCAGCCAATTGTGCGTCGGTGCCCTTTTAGCAGTCAGTGATGCTTTTGAAGAAAGACACCCCCCCGACACGTCGGGAGGGGCCTTCTGTTGCGACGGCCCCTCCCGACGTGTCGGGGGGGTGTCTTTCTTCAAAAGCATCACTGACTGCTAACTTCATTCCATAGTCTATCTTTACAATCATGGCTCATTGGGTTCAAATGCCTGGCAACACATTATAAAACAGAATAAAATGTTTAGCATCTACAAATGACTTTGTCTTACTGTTGCTCAGTCAATCCAAAATACACAATTCTTTCAGATACCAAGCAGTTTTATCCAAATATGAAATGCTGTATTGATAACCCCAAAACAGGGGGGTTGAATATGTTTCACGATCACAATATTGAATGATTGTAGTATTGTTTCCACATTTTCATCTAACTGCCTCAGTGTAAGATTCCATGTATATACTAGCATAGACTACTTGTACTTGCAGATGGTCTTTTTTTCACTAGTAAAATAGGTTTCCTCTATTGAAATGAATGAGAAAGATTTGTGATGGAAAATTTCCAAATGCATGTCAGAATTCTCCTGTCTGTAGGTGATGGTTGTCTCAAGGCACATAGCTAGTACAATTTTGAGGGGAAAACTTCTCTTATGGTGTCCAGGACTTCATGTTCAGTATCACAATTTTTGTTAAGGTACATAGAGATCATGTATATTACTATAGTTTTTACAATTTTCCACCCCTATCTGCAGTCTTCATAAATATGCAATAAATGCATATAGATAATTTAACCCATTGAGATACATTAGGTTCTTAGTAAGGAACTTATCACACCACTAAATAAATGTTCTTACTTATCCTGAATTCATTATTAATTTGGGTGTCATCCAGATACTATCGCAGGGATTTTGTCACTGAATCCACTGTCCATGTCCAGCCCGGGTCCCAGGGGTACTCCAGCAGCCATTTTTTCTTAAGTCAGAAAACTCCCAGTTATGAAAAGAGGTGTGCTGAGCACCCCTGGGGCCCACACTCAACACGGACAGCAGATTTGGTGGCAAAATCCCTGTGATAGTATCCAGATGCCAACCGAATTAAGATTGAAATCGGGAGAGGTAAGGTTTATTTTAGCGGTGCAATAAGCTCCTGATTTTGTTCAACAGTGTTGAACAAGACTTATTGATAATAATATAATATAAAGTTCTATAAATGCTCTGCTTGTTATAGTTCCAGATTTAATAAGAAATTTCTTTCTACTGACAGCTCTTCTATAGTTAATGTTCAAAATATCAAAGGATGAATGCTAAACGTTCATAATCTAAATTGTCAGGAATGCAGTCTGAAAGAACAGAATATATATCTTGCAAACTTGCACTTTGATGTGGCAAATCACTTGGTCAGCAAACAAATTAATTCATTTGTGATTTGATAGTAGTGGAAGCAGAGGGTCTACTTTTGCACATAGCTCCATTCTCTAAAGACTGAAACACTGTGATGGGAAATCAACCTCTGAACAACATCACTTGTGAATAACACCACAGTGCTCAGTACATGAATAGAAAATCTGTATCTGCCATAAATTTATTTCCTCAGAATTTTAGATATGTAATTTTAAATGTAGTTATAGATCACTCCTCTTTTTTTTAACAATCTGTTTTTAAATACAGAATGTATTTCAAATAACTCTTGTTTTTTAGATACAAAGTTAGACAGCCTATATCAGATGTGTAAGGCTGCTTTCTCAATGTAGGTGTATGTTTAGTGGTGCTGTTATTGACATTTCTATAAATACTTAGATGTTTAAATAGATTCTATAATAAATCTTCCCATGGCAATTAAAAAAATTGGTTCAGTGGAGACTATGAGTAACATGACATTTCATTAAAATAATCTTTATCCCAAAATGTTTCTTAATGGACACATTGAATTTTTTCTTTTATGAACTAGAATACTTATCATTCCCCATGCTAGCTGAGACATTATAGGAGTTTTTCAAGTCTTTGTCTATATAGACCATGAAAATCAGCTGTTAAAAAAAGGAGTGTCACATTTCATTGTCCTGTTGCATAACTTATATTCTGAACAAGAGGCCACTATCAGGACAGAATATGGAGAAACTGGTTTTCAGTTGGCAAGAGGTCAGACAAGGGTGCATTTTATAAACTTAACTGTTTACTTTATATAAAGAACAACACATAAAGTGGGATTAGACACAGAAGAAGGAAATGTAAAATCTGGACAAACATCAGCAATTTAGAAATGCATATGACACCATATTCCTAGCATAAAATAGCAAGCAACTACTGAGTAGGTTTAAGAAGGAAAGTGCAAAAGCAGGGTTACAACTGAATATTAAGAAAACAAAAATAATGAACACAGAATATTTATATAACTTCAAAGTGGGAGATTAAATAACTGAAACTGTTAAAGATTTTCTATACCTTGGCTCAGTCATTAATCAGAATGGGGAATGTAGTCAAGAAATCAGAAGAACTCAAGAGACTTTGAAAAGCAGCTATGAAAGAACCAGATAAAGCCATCAAGTTTAAGAGTATACAGTTAGCCTTTCATATGCATTCAACCGTCCACAGCTCGAAAATATCTCCCCCCCTAAAAAAAAAAATCCCCAAAGCAAACCATGTTTTTGTCATTTTATGTAAGGGACACCTTTACTATACTACTGTATGTAATGGGACTTGAACACCCATGGGTTTTGGTATCCATGTGGGTCCTTGAATCAAACCCCAGTGGATACCAAGAGCCCACTGTATAACTGAATAGCAAAATAGGACAATCCATTCCATAGAATTTCTTATTTCTATGTATGGTTGTGAAAGGTGGATAGTCAAAAGAGTTCACAGGGGAAATAGACCCAACTTGTTTGGCAAGTGGTGCTGTAGGATACTTGTAAAGATACCATGGTCTACCAAAATGACAATAAATGGGTCTGAGTGCAAATCACTCAGAATCTAAAATGATTACATTGAAACTATCATATATTGGATGTAACACAAGATGGCATGACTCATTGGAAAATATGATAATGCTTGGTAAAGCTGAGTGTAGTAGGGGGAAAATGGAAGACCACATAACAGATGAATCAATTCAATCAAGGAAATCATAATCCTGAATTTGCAAGACCTCAGTGCTTAATAGTAGGGTGTCTTGAGGTTTCTCCTACATATGTAGAAGCAGACATGAGGCTACATAGCAAGTCTAAACCCCCCCCCCCAAAAGTAATACATCATGCTACCCAAATGAATGCTAGTGCAACTTACATAACCACAGCTAGGGAATGAGCTGTCTGATATAATGGTGATTATAATAATAATAAGACCCTTGTGTAGAAATAGTTCCAGTCATATCTATGGGTATGATATGTCAGTTAGTTGTAATTGTTCCAGAATTGTCTGTGGTCAATAAATCCACAGCAGCCACATAGGAAATATTTCTCACTTCACAAATGGATGTGAAATTAGTACTTAACAGGTGAAACCACAGATACAGTCGCTATAGTTAGGATCTAATAGTTTTGTTCTGCTGTCAAAACTAGTTTTGTTAGTGCTGCTGAGAATTATAAAACTCCTTCTTTATGCAGTCTCTTTGCATCTTCAAAGCTTGCTCCATTCCTCAAGACTCCATTTTCAAACAGCACAAATAGTGGTGAGGTGATGTGGTTGGGGGGGGGCAGGAGGTGGGAAGGAAAGTTCCACCATGCTAGTGGTCATGTTGGAGTTTTAGGCCTGTTCTTTAAAACTTTTTCCGTATATACGTCTTATTGATGAGCAATCTTGAACTCTTCTAATCAGCTGTTGATCATCCATATTTAGTTGACCCATTTATGCATAACAGCAAAACACAGTGTCCCTATGTAGAAGAACTAGCATTCCCAAATACTACCTCAACTTGAATACCTCTCTGACCTGGATTTGGAGATGGTTCCTGTGTAATGTCTGCGATGAATGCACAAGGGCTGTTAGGAGTGTAAACATAGCCATACTATTACACATATGGGTAACACAGAATTGGCTGAAATGCATGTTTCTTGTCTCTCCAGCATGATATCTGTTGGTGACAGTATAATTTGCAGACACCATGTTTATAAGAGATGTAATTCTTTGTTAATTTTCTTCTTCAGGAAATTTATAAGTAATTTTAGAAATTTTCTTCCTGTAAGGGTCTTTAAAAATGGTGCAATTTACAAAGACGACTCACAGTTCAAGACTTATTCTATGCAAAATTCACATTAATTGATTTGAGCAGCCAACACCACTTTCTGTAAAGGAAGCATGTGTAAAATAATATTTCTACAAAGAGAAATGCTGTTTTCTGCCCAAATCAACTCATGCAAATGTGTGTAGAATAAGTCCTGAACTGTGAAGGTTCACATCAGTCCAGGATTCTTTTTATCAGGCTTTCTCAATGTTTGAAAAATATGTTTTTAATTTTCAAAAATATTTTTCCTATTCTTAATGGTTACCTGATGGTTTACCTCACCAGCTCCATTCTTGCAGAGATCATGACAGTAAAAAAAGAAAAGAAAAAAGGAGCATACTCTGTTTATAGCAGCAAGTATCACACATCTTTGGATTCATATGACCGGAGCTGCTGTTGTCATTGTGCTCTCTTCCTGACTCTCCCTTAACCTTGCTTCCCTGCCTTATGCCCTAACCAGCATGCCTTTCAGTTTTCCCCCCCACTTTTCCACCACAGTTCTGGAGCTCTGCTACTGTGAGGCACTGCAAGTTACATTTTTTTTTTTAAGAAAAGGAAAAGAAACAGAATCAAGTTACTTGAGGATAGCAAGATGGAGGGGGGACAAGAGAAGACACTGACACCATGTGGCTGTCAGTTGTGCAACTGCTGTAGCAGTGATGTTAAACACCTGGGGACTTGTGTGATTGCAAGGTCATTGGTGGGTTTCCTCTGTCAATGAAAAGTGATATGGGTGGGAGTCTGAACAGGTACAGGTTGGGGGCAATATCATGTGATAAGTATCACCAAAGCCACTTTTTGTGGTGTAATCATGGATTAAAAGCTGCATGTAGTAATCACCTGTATTACTATATTCCACTAAATTTAGGAACGCCCTTCATCACCCAGCTATACTAAACATACCCCACATCCAGACTGCTCTTTCCACCCATGGGGGTGGGCAAGATGCTTCAAAGATGCTAAAAAGCCAGTTCTAGTTTGTTCCATCTGTAGAGAAACGTCAAGTAAACAACAACAGAGGATCAGATAGGGACATCAACCAATAATGACTGCCCTTGGTGTTTTTGAATTTGTCCATTTGCAAGTGTCCTTAATTTAGAAAACAGATTTTTCCCCGTATAACTCTTTGGGCACTGGCATTTATTCAGGACCAGCTATTGGCAGGCCTCTACTGTTGACTGGCCCTTGGCAAAACATTTGGTCTGTTCTGTTCTCAGAAACTCAGTTGCCAGCTGTCTAAAATCTATTCAGTGCTCATCTGTGGTTTGGAATTGCTTCTGACCTGAGGGATATTGTGATTGATCATGTAAGTGGATCTTTCAGAAGAGGAAGAAGAACCAGCATACTCTGTTAGCAACAGGCAAACCCTTGTCTATAATGTATTTAGTTATGGTAGAAATCCCAATGCCACTTAGCTTGTTACTTATTATATTTTTTCCACTGAGCCTCATTCCTGGTAGTTGAGAACATTCTGGTCAACATGTGGAGGCCAGCATTTGAAAGTTGCCTATTTTATATGAACCTGGACAGAGATTATTTCAACAGGACCACCAGGAATGTTCAGAGCTTGTAAATTTTATTTTTAAAATTACAACTCCCAGAATCCCCCAGACAGCATAACCAAAGAATGTGATGGCAGGGGAATAGTGAGATTTGTAGTCCAAAAAGTACATTTTTCCAAACTCTGTAATTATGTATACTTTCCAGTGGAGAGGATGCCTCTTCACTTACTTATCCTGAAGGAAGATGAGTGGGAAGGCTATTTTAGGTGAGAAAGAAGCAATGTATGGGGGAATCATACTCCTTATTTTACTACTCAGAATGTCTCTAGGTTGGAGAAACTATCCCCATGTTGTTATCTCTATTGATATTCTTCCTTCTTGTTGTAATAATTGTCAAAATATATTCTTTTAATTGGAGTAAGGATGCTTAGGAATAAGAAATGTTATTTCTGAATTATATTATCTTAACAAATGAACAAATAAGTAAGCAAGCCAGTACTTGACACATGATTTTTTTATTCTTCATATTCAGTATAAGTTTATTGGTGCATCTGAATACACTTTCAGAGAGCACATATGAATGAATTTGGTCCTTTGTATTCTCAATCCAATAAATTCTAGTAGTCATATGATTAGACAATTGGAGTAAAGTATCCATTTAGAAAGCTAAAAATGTGAAAGATTATCAAATTCAGATGTTTAAAACTGCATAGTTGTAATAAACTATGCCAACAATGAAGGGCAGCTGAACAACCCTAAAGGAAGGCACATTGTCATGCAATATTTTAGTCTGCTGTTTCGAGGAGATGTGCTATGACCCTTTTGCAGTTTCTTCAACTCTTAATAGCACATAACTCAGACTTAGTTTCTACCTGAGTGGAAAATCTGACTTTGTTTTACAAGTAATTCATTAATGACTCACCTACATGCCTTAGGTGGTTTATATCCATTATCCCCACTTAACAGTTTGGCCTCAGGATGCCTTTCAATATAAATAATCTTCCAAGATGCTTGTATAGCAGAAATGTGTTTCTTTTTATAGTAAATCTGAAATTAGTTGATTTTATTTGACTCACTTTCTTGAGATGAGCATGAATTATGAAATACTGTACAGCTGGCATGAAATTTACTAATATGGCAGTGTTATGATACACTCAGTGCAAATACACAGAACACATGTTCTATTCATTTTCTCTACATGACTCTTTAACTGGTCAGGTAGAGTTTTAAACAAGACCTTGACAGATGAAAAGCTGTTTTAAATGGAATCTCATATTTCAAAAATAATTCTTTAAAGCGCTTGGCACTTCCTGTGTGATTTATATTCTTATTTGTATGTAGACCCTCTGAGAGGGCAAGAGATCTAAGTTTAAGGACTGGCCTTGGTGGTATCCTCCTCCTCCTCCCCCTCACAATGGATTTCTGTGGTTTCCTATCAGAATAAACTAGGGAAAATGAAATGTTGGTTTTGTTACAAAGGGATCTTCTTTTTAAATGTACTGAGCCAATCCAGAACATATTGCTTTCCAAGAAACTATTATAATGTTCAAAATGGAACAAAAATTACTTAGCTTCTATGGAGCCAAACATTGGTGTGCCAATGATTCATACTGCGGAGATTTCAAACATGGGTGACATTTGTATCAAATCTCCTTCTGCCAAGGAATTGAACACAGCATCATGGAAGATAGATTTGGCTCATGGCCATCACTGAGCTTTGTAACTGTGTAGGGATGTGAACCTGAGTTTTACACATCTCTAGCACAATGCTGGGATTTTCTAAGAGAGTATTCTGCTGAAAAAGAAGAAAGTCTTTATAGCTGTACAGGGTAACTACAACAGCACACTGTAGTAACTGCTAAGGGTATTCAGGTACATACTACGTGACACCTCTCAGAGTTAAAACAGATCATCAGTGGTTTCAGATAATTAGCTGTTAAAATTAGTGTTGTAGCTCAGTTAATTAGTTAGTGGATTAGGGAAAGTTGGCCTGTGGACTGCATGTGATCCTTTGGCTTCATTTTTATGCAAAGGCCCCCACCAATCCTACAAGTCTCTCTCCCCCCCCTCCCCCAAATTAACAACACTTAGCACAATTTCTGGGTGATTTATGTGCCCAAACCAACTTAAATATGTCTAAATGTGAAAAAGCCCTCTACAACCATCTAGAAATACCTACTTCTCTCATATACCTTATTCACCCTTCCTTTTCTTTACAAAATGATGATAAGAATTGGTGCAGCATTATTTCCATTGTGGTTTTAGAGGAGAAACAGTGGGAAATAGATGTATTTTGGAACACTGAAGGGTGGAGGCCTGTGCTGGGAGGTCAGGGATTTAAAACTGAGCCCTGGCAACTCTTACTGGTCCACATCAATATAGGCTGCAGGTGGGGAGTTCAATCTTCCTCCATACTAAACACACACAGAGAAACACAAATACTTAGGATCATAGAATCATAGAGTTGGAAGAGACCACAAGAGCCATCCAGTCCAACCCCCTGCCATTCAGGAACTCAAAATCAAAGCATCCCTGACAGATGGCAACCAGCCTCTGTTTAAAGAAGAGACTCCACCACACTCTGAGGGAGTGTGTTCCACTTTCGGCAGGATGATATGCTGCCATTCTAGTTTCAATTTTTTTCAAACTGTATTTTTTTTAAAAAAAATATTTTATTATCCCACAAACAAAATCAGATAATAACAATGTATGCACATGATTAGTCCCATTAAATGAAGGCCAGAATAATAACAGTAAAGAGTAGAAAAACAATTGAAATAGAGAAATAATTTTAAGCACTGGTTGTACACCAGTAAAATAGACAATACTTACTGTAGATAAGGGACACAGAATTGTACATTATATGAGTCAAGCCATTGGTCTACATAGCCTACTATTGGTGATACAATCAGCTAGAAGCTCTCTATGATTTCAGGCAGAATTTTCCACTGCTACCTAGAGATGCAATGGACTGAACCTAGGACCTTCTGTTTGCAAGCCATGTGCATAAGTATTATCCTTTTCCTATAAACTGAGAAGGTCTTAGCATGTGTATGAAGCCTACATCAGCAGATCTTTGGGCACTGGAAAAATCATATAGGGGAAGGTAGTCCTTAAAGAAGCCTGCTTCCAAACCATTTATAGCTATAAAAGTAATAGCCAGCATTGTTAATGGCACCCATAAGCTCAGCTATAATTAACAAAGTTGATATGATACTGCAGGGGTCACAATATTTGAGCACTAGGCTCCACAAAATTTAGGCTGCAGCATTCTGCACAATTTGATTTCAAGTGAAAAATCAGAAGGGGTAGGTTATAGTAATCCTAAAGGATAGCTAATATATATGTTCCCATTTTTGTAAGTGCATATGGTTCAAACATATGGTTCCCCTTTCATGAAGTCTGAAGTGGTTCAGGCCATCAAGAGATGCATTACCTGAAGTTGTTCATGAAACAGTTTATTTCTGAGAGATCATCCCTAAAGACATATCCCTCCCTCCACCTCCATCAAAACCATCAGTGCCATTGTCTCATAGCAGCAAAGACAGCAAGTCTGCCTATGGTCAATACCACATCTATACTTTATACATGGTCTAAATTATATCTGGGGAATACAATGAAACTGGGAATGAAATCCTGATCAAAATTAGTGTTAATTTAAAATCTCCCTTAATTAAAACGTAAATGTCCCTTAAAACAGAATTACTATAAATTAAGCAAAGCTACAAAAATGATTTTATTCTTGGAATTTTTCACAATTGCATTATTTTATTTACAAATGGCTTTTGTTCTTTCTATATGAGAAAAATCAAGCAGACAAAGGTTTTTAAAGCTGATAAACATGCACAACATAGGGCCTTTGCAGACTGCTAGAAATAGTGCAAATTGAGTCCACTTTAAGGGTTAGGGAATCATGGGAACTGTATTTTATTGTGGCACCAGAGCTCTCTGACAAAAAAGGCTCAATGTCTCAGAAAACAAACAAACAATTCCCATGATTCCCTAGCACTAACCATAACCCTTAAAGTGAACTCAATTTGCACTATTTGTGGCAGTCTGCAAAGGCCCATAGTGACGCTGCTATATTTTGGTCCTGAAAACAACCCCATTCTTGCCTTTCTATGGCAGTCCTTAAGAACAATCTTGTTGAACAACCTAAATGTATATTTCCTTATCAGTTATGACTCATTTTCAACATCATTTCCTATTATTGTATTATATTTTAACACTCTCACATAAATGGATTTAATTTTGGTCTGGTTATAGTAGTCCATTGCATTCATGAGGCTAATCCATGGTGTTTAAGCAAATGATAGGGTTTTGCCTGTAAATAAATCATGATTCAATTCCCTCAATTCAATTAATTCCACATTCTTATTCCAATATTATGGCTGCTAGTGATCGCCCAGCAAATGCCATCACGTCTGCTCATTAGCTTTCTTTTCATTTTACAGTAGTAGACTATCATTATCTCCTAGGAGGCAAAGTAACCATTGTTTGCCCCTAATCACCATTGAATCTAACTACTGTATTCTATCTTCTCTTTTCTTTGTTGAATTTCTTAGCAATGAAAGCACCTGAGCTTCCAAAGCATTATCTATGAGCTCTAACCAACAGTTTTGTCTCCTCCCTTGTATGGACTTGACTTTTGAATATTTCATTCAAACCCTGGCATTGCATTTTTGCTTTGTTACATGATTTAAAAGTATTTTGTAAATCATCTTGTAAATTATCAAGGGTGAATAATTCTTGGTCAGGTATTTCAGACTCCATATTGCATAGTTCCTTATCATTGGCTATGCTGAGTTTTGTAGGCTAAGACATCTGGAGGACCTGTTTACCCATGGCAAACATTGCTAACTTGCTACTCTATTCCTTTTTGATGACAGTTTTTAGTATGACTGCAATGTGGTAACAAAAGGCTTATCCACACTGCCTGAATGTGTAGGCACTTTCCAGGACTTTTTGTTTCAATTGTTTCAGATGTTTGCATATCCCTTTTCCAAACATCTCTTGAGTTATCTCAGGATTTCTGTTCCAAAGTGGCATTTGTTCCCAGGACTTCAGATTCACATGGATGCTTTTTTCCTCCTTCTTTTCCGTGATCTCCATACTCCCTTTCTCCAGTCCTTCTTTTCCCCTTGCCCCTGGTCATAGGTCACATCGAGGCTTGTGAAACATTTCAGAATTTGATTTTCATTACACACCCCTGAAAACTTCAGTGTTGGAAGCATAACAATTCAAGTAATACACATAGGTTCAAATCCTATTATTAATCCCAACTACTTTAAAGCCACTGAATCAAGTGGATTGGCCAATGGTTGATTCACTATTCAACAGTAGTGGCTCTACTCTAACTGAGACTAGCCAAAAAGGTTCTAATCATAGATGTCTAAAGACAAACCACCCACACAGACCACAAGACCATCAAATCCACTGGCCAGATTATGAAACTCTTGCACCAGTGTAGTTGAATGTTTCCTGCTATCTTCTCCTTTCTATCATTCCTCATGAGAGAGCTTTTGCTGAGCTAATCAGGGAACACATGGTGGGTGGTATTGGGATTTTCCCCCCTGTTCTGGAAAATATTTTTTTTCTTACATACCTCTCCCCAAGGCTCAAGGTGGAGTGCAACATAGGTTAAAATACAATATATAATTAGACAATGAAAAAAATTAAACACATTGGTTAAAACACATAAATATAGAATTAAGAAAACCATTACACATTAAAATCATCCAGACATAAAATTAAAAATATAGCAATTTAAAATCAACTGGGTAGGCCTGCTGGAAGATATAGGTCTTTAATGCTGTTTTAAATTCAGACAGCTCATTTAGATGTCAAATCCCTCTCTGCAAGCATTCCACAATCGAGGGGCAGTTGATGTAATAATCCTCTGAGTGACAGTTGCTAGTTTCGTCCTGGATGGTTGAAGTAAATGTCCTCCAAAGGACCTGAGTACTGAGTGGATTACACAGGAGGTGGTGATCCATGGGTAACCTAGACCCAAACCATGTAGGATTTTAAAGGTAATAACCAACACTTTGTATTTTGCATGGAAACTAACTGGCAGCCAGTAGAGTGGTAAGCACTAATGCTCTCTGAAAGAGAATTATAAATACCCTTCTCTAAACTGCAAATCCCAGAATCCCATAGGATGTTATCATGGTACCTAACCATAGTGCTAGTAAAGGTTGTAGTACCCTTTAATTAAAAAAAGAGAGATAAATAATCAATCATCATGTGTTGAGAATGTTCTACTCCAGACATAATAATCTCCTTGCTGTTTGAACTCTCTGGTTCAAGTAGTTTAGGATCCTGATTGCTTTTAATAGCCAAACTAATGCCTTAAATTAGTTCACAGGCACCACAAAATACAGACCTCCATTTTCTGTTAGTCGTTATCTTCATTGAGCACAGATTAGTTGGCATTACTGGGAGTCCAACGAAGAACAGAAATCGTAAAATGCACCTTGAAATTGTGGATAGTTTGGCAACCATTCATGCAAATTCATGCTATTTGCTGGGTTAACAGTACTTTGGATACATTAGCATTTGAGGAGGGGGAAATCACGACTGTGAATATGAAACAGCTACCTAACTGTTTCTTTTTTGATACAGGCATGAGGAACACACCATTAACAAGCCCTGTCTCTTTGGGAACAGCTTTCTGACCAACAGCTAAGCAGATTTCATTGATAATAAGAGAAGTAATATTTGAGGTATTCAGCCTAGGGTTGGATTGATGATTCTATATCTGCATGTAATGTGGCAAAAGCTTCCAAAAGCATGCACTACTGATGACCCTGGCTATTTTGAAGACTGTCATTGTACCTGTTGTACAAGCCCTTCCAACAGAAGACACAAATCACAAAAGAGGGAGTTTGGGACCATATCAGTGGGGAAAGGTTTTGCATAACCTTCAAGTTTGTTTTTAATTGTAGGTAACTTCTGAAAATAATACCTAAATTCAGTGCTTTAATTTACCTACAGCCTTAAAACAGCAAGAAATAACACGGGGGTGTGCAAGATTTTTATCATATCATTTCATCTGTTTTCATACTTTAAATATCCTTATTTTTGTTATTCAATCATTAAAATCATGATTGTTAATTTTATAGACTAAGGTTCCATCTACACTGCAGAATCAATGCAGTTGGCACTCCTTTAATTGCCATGGCTCAATGCTATGTAATCCTAGGATTTGAAGTTTTGTGAGATATTAAGCTTTCTCTTATCAGAAAGCTCTGGTGTAACAACAAATAACAAATTCCAGGATTCCATAGGATGGGTCCATGACTGTCAAAGCAGTGTTGAACTGCATTAATTCTGCAGTGCACTAGCAGTCTAAGATCACATACATTCTCCAAAAGATTGGGGCCTGGCCATTATCATTCCAATATATAAAAAAGGCAATAGAACTGATCCCTCCAATTTTCGTCCGATTAGTCTTCTGAGTCTTGTGAGTAAACTTTACGCAAAACATCTTCTAAATAAGTTTCTAGATTGGATGGAGTCTGAGGATATTTTGTCGCTAGAGCAGGCAGGTTTTCGGCCTGGACGATCTACTATCGACCATGCTCTGATATTACAATACCTTGTTGAAAAATATCAACATCAGGGACAACCATTATATGCGGCATTTATAGACTTTAAGTCCGCTTTTGATACAGTCAGTAGATCTAGATTATGGGAGAAATTGGGGAGCACTAATATAGACAAACGACTTCTATTACTCCTTATAAAGATTCATGAGAATTCCAATATCAAGGTTAGATGCAGTCCCCAAGGACATGTTTCTGAAACAATTTCTGTTAAGATGGGAGTAAGACAAGGTTGTGTTTTGGCCCCCACTTTATTTAATTTTTACATCAATTCTCTTGTCTCTACTATGGGTAATCTTTCTTTTCATCCTCCCAAACTGGCCAACAAACATATTAATTCATTGCTTTATGCTGATGATGTCGTTATTTTCTCGCTATCCCCTATTGGACTTAAAAGAGCTTTAAATTCGTTAGTACAGTTCTGTAAAGAGGAGAAATTGATAATTAACCCATTGAAAACGAAGATCCTTATTTTTGCCCATCGTCCTAAACGAATGAAATGGACACTCGATAGATACCAAATAGAACAGGTAAGGACATACAAATATTTAGGAATCGTCTTTCAAAATTCAGGTAGGAGAACAGCACATTCAGAACTTGTTATCAGCAATGCCCAAAGAACCACAATGGCTATCCTGAGATTCTTTTTTAATAAAGGAGCTCAGCATATTCCATCAGCTATCAAACTATTCAATGCCAAGGTTCGCCCTCAACTTCTATACGGAGCTCAACTGGGTCCATACAGTAACATCAATGCAATTGAATCCGTACAAACTAAATTCCTTAGGAAGATCTTTCAGGTTGCCTCCTGTGTACCGAATGCTGTTCTCAGAAGGGAGGCTGGGGCTATCAAATTAGAAGCTAGTCTGTGGATAAATATACTCATGTACTGGCAAAAATTGCATAAAACCCCCCGAGGTTTAACCAATCTAATTTTCTCAGATCCGTTTAATTCTCCATGGGAAATCTCAATTTGTAAGAAAATAGATGAGTTGGGGCTTAATAAAAATGAAATCTTAAAGCTCAATATTGACAGAGCAAAGTCTGTTATTAAGCAAAAAATTTTAGAAGTAGAAAGACACAAGGATTCCGCTTCTCTATCTAAATACGCTCTGTTTAGCAATCAAACTGTGGTCCCTTCCCTAGCACCATATCTTACTTATGTTACTCTTCCGAAGTTTAGAAGGGCTTTAACCTTGGCACGGTTCAACATGCTGCCCACGGCCATGCTGGAAGGTAGATTTAAAAAAATCCCCTTAGAATCTCGCTTATGTCCATGCGGTTCGGGCGCTGTGGAGACCAACGAACATGTTTTGTTATATTGTCAATTCTACAGGGATATTCGACATCAATTAATCAGCCCGATATTGTGTATTTCCCCCAACAAATCCGATACCTCCCATTTACTATCCTTATTAAACAGCACTGATCCAACAACAATTCACAAGGTGGCTAAATTCTATTATATTGTCTGTAAATTGCGTCCCCATATGGTAAATGGATGCCCCAATACTGTAAATGGAAATTAAGTGGAATTAGTATATCTACATTTGAATGTATTGTATTTCTCTGTTATTATTTTGATACGATATTGTATTGTATTAATCTGTTTATACTTTTATACTGGTCAATGACCGAATAAAATTATTACGATCACATACATTTTAATACATATAAAATATACACATTTATTGCATACATTAACTGGGATCCCTGTTAGATTAGACCCGCCGAAACAACTGTTGTGTGGTGAGTCAACACATAGCTGAATTCAATGGTTCAGCCTTCCTCAGGATTATCAGTAGGATTTAGGTGATTATATGTGTGAGTGATTTTTCCATTTCTTTCATTTTTGCCCTTTTAAAATTATTTATTACCCAATGCTTGTAGAAGCAGCAGGAGTCCTGTAAGCAGCTGGCTACTAATGGCTGATATTTTGGTGGGTGGTGAGAATTGTGGCCTTTACACACACCTGTTATTTTCTACCCCCAGAATACTCTGGCAATGAATTTTGAGGAAATGGGGTTAGCACAATATATTTTGCTGAGGCCAAAGGACAAGATGGAAACCTCTTTCTCCTTCCATTTGTAGAATCTGAATGGACTGCTAATTGACTAGTGGCAATAGTTTACTCCACCTGAGTGACCAAGAAGAGGCCATGTGACACACATACTCTATCCTCTTCATGGGAATGATCTGGGCATTCAGGAAGAGCATCTAAAGGACAGCAGTGTCACCTGTTGTGGGAGTGGGGCTCCTGCAGGGATGGGGCTTCAGGGAGCCACACACCCGACCCTCTCCCTCAGTGCCTCCATGTCATTCTACTCATGAGTAGGATGATGTGGTGATAGCAGTGAAGTGGAGGAGGCCCCCAGTAAGTGTTTCTGCATTGTCCTACTTGCAGCGGCAGTGAGGGATGCAAGAGGAGGCCTGAATGAGTGTCAGCCCTCTTCTGAAATGTCACCTGGTGTAGGCTACACCCCACGAGTTAGGCCACAGAGGACTGCCATTTTGAGACAGTTTTCTCACTCTGACTATTAGTAAAGCAGGACATAGTGGCCAGTAGGAAGCAGTTACTGAAAAAAATCTTTGTTGCTCCCACAGAAGATTAAGATCTCTTCTTCTAATAAATGTTAAATGGTGATTGATGGAATAAGAATGACATTCCTGTCATAGTGAGTCTCACTCACCCAACTATTTTCCTATTGTGGCAGTCCCATGGGTTTTAACATCCCACTGCTGCCACCAAATTTATCATGAGCACCGCTTACTTTTCTTAATGTGGCAATCAATTGGGTATTGTGATCCCACAGCTGCTCAATATGGGATGTACCAGACCACTTTTATTTATATCTATGGGCTTATTTCCCCAAACTTGGTTTCTTTATTTTTTTAGTAGCATGGAAATTCAGTCCAGATTCAGACAAACTTGTAATAAAATACCAATAAAACTTCATTTGGATGATGGTTAACAATATTTCATTTGTTACGATGTTGCATTCTCTTGCTCTTGTTATACTTTGTTACACACTCCTTAACTTTAGAAAACACCAGATATTCTCTTTTAGGACTTTCACACCGTCCTTATTTACTGTGGTCTTTCCAACCTTATTTCTACACTAGCCCTCAGGCTAACACAGGGGGGCTGCAGACGAGTGGCTTTGGGCTGCCCCTGCTAGCCGCGGATTGGGGCCGCGGCTACCCCACGCTGCAGCCCTGATCCTCCCATTTGCCGCCCCTGAAAGAGAGGCAAAATGCCACTCCTTTCAGGGGCGGCAAAAGGGCATGCTAAGAGCTGGGTGCACAGCTCTTTAGTGCCCCTTCTGGAGCAGCATGTAAAAACGCTGCACTGGGAGGACACCCTGACACTGTGTGTAATGGCATATGGTGTCAGGATGTCATCGGGCTGGGGTTGGAGTGGCCAGCTTGTAGAAGCCCTAAATCCCAGAAACTCCCTCACTTGGAGTTCTGTCCTAGAGCTAAGTCCCTTTCTTCTAGACTGTTACCCATCCAGACCTGGTCTGACTTCAACTGTCAGCAATGGTCTTATCTAACACCTCCAGCCTACCATTTGATTGGCTATCACCAGCTCGCATTCTATTGGCTGTTGCTAAGGCATGTTCTATTTTTCCTTCTCTCCACACACCCCCCCTTAAAAAAAATTCACTGACATATATAAGATCCTTTTACAGTTATATGGATGAATGAGTTCAAAGTATCACTTACCAAACCATACACAAATTTTAAACATTTTTCTAGTTTTTATACTTATCATTAAACTCAAAGCCACACATCACATTAGCTAACATTTCATTAAAACAGATCCTACATTTTTATACTTACTTTATGACATATATACTTTACCAGTTTGCAGTTGCATTCAAAGTTACTCTTTACCTATATATTTATTTTCACTCTACTCAGATACAGAACACAGTTTTATCTTAGTTATATTTTCCATTACTTTAGTGACACTTTCAATTTTATCTTTAACAATTACCAATCTTTTTTTTACTTCTTTATCAGCCAATAGTGCTTATGTATATATTTTGTCTTTCATAACTATATCTTTAATATTTATTTTATTTATTATAATCTTACATACTCCTCTTAGAAATTTAAACTCTTTTAGTTATCTTACAGATACAAACCATGCCAATATTTACTCTGAACACTTTAGATATCATATACCTTAAATTCCATTTCTTTATATGCTCCTATTAAATTCATTAACAAACTTTGTCAATCTTCTAACCCCTCTCTTTTACTGGATTGAACACTGATGGAGCTTTATCTCGAAACACTTTTTCTAAGTTCCCAGTACAGGTTTGAAATTTTCCCCATTACACTAATGACAAACAACAATATATTTCTTTTTCAGTCTATTATCTTATTTACACCATTCTCCTTCTTAGGAATTTTTACTGGATCAGTTCTTTTGACTGCCAACTTCTTTCTTTTCACCAGCCAAATAATCAACCTTCATTCTCTGCTAAAAAGCCTTTCTTTTCCTGTTTCATTGAATCCAGTCCTTCGTTTATGCTGTATAGTCTTTCTCTTTTTTCCAACATACTGTAAAAACATCTCTTATAGATGTTTCTGTTTTTGTACAAAGGTTATCATGTTCCTTGGTTTCTCTTTTCCTGTCAGATCTTTCTTCTTGGTTGGTTGATGTCTTTCATTGTCCAATCTCTGCCTGTCTGTCTTTCTGTCATCACTGGTATACAGGACAGCTAATTCTAGAGATATTAGCATGTTTTCTATATACACGTTTTAGTTCTTCTTTCTCAGGGGTTTCCCAATCATTTTGCAATCGTTTAACCTCTAGGGTTGCACTGTTTAGTTGCCAGATTAACAATTCTTTGTTAGTGTCCAATTTAATATATAGCTTCCAAGTAGGTGTCAGATCTGGAAGTTCAGAAGCTTTATTTAACTGGGATTTATAAATTTTCTTTTTCATTTGTACAAGGGATTGGCTTAAAGTATAATTCTGTGATTCACATGCTTTTTCTGCATTCAGTTGTTGTTCAATCACTTTTTGTGTCTTCTTGACCCTGTCCAGAAGTTTTTTTCTTTAACCCTGAGGCTTTTCCCTCAGCTAATTTAAACAATGATTTTAAACTTTCATGACTCTTTTCCTCCTGGCTAAATTCTTCTCTTCTTTTGGCTCTTATTATCTCAGTCAAGTGTCCATCAGGCTCATTAGAAATATTTAACATTATTATTTATGACTGGCACTTCTTTTTCCTCCTCCTTATCTATTGTTTCCAATTGCTCTTGTGAGTTTTCCCTTTCTCTCCCTTCCGGCAGGCCTTTCCTGAATAGATATCCCGGCCGTCAAAAGACAGCCCAACCTGCTCCCCTAATTCTGTGCAGTTATTGTTTATTTGTATTATTATTTTAAGTGTGCCTTAAATTGTCATTGTTTAATAGTATTTTAAGGGGTGGGTGGGATTGTGGGATATGAAATGTATATTTTAATGTTGTAAGCTGCCCTGGTTGTGTTACGCAGAGGAGCAGGAACAAATTATTATTATTATTATTATTATTATTATTATTATTATTATTATTCTGGTTGTTTAAACTCTGCTTCAAGTGATTATGTTTTCTCCTTTAGCCTGTGGCTCTTAGACTTTACATTGAGAAGTTCAAGATGGATAGAATTGTAATCCACTTCCATATGTTGAAACTTTGTTTCCCATATTTTCATCTGTTCATCAGCCCTATAGCATTTTTCTAAAAGATCTTGATTTTTCCTGTCTTTAGAGTTCAGCATGTTCTTTAGTCTAGCAATATTTGTATATAAATCTTCAGTTTTTAACTTCATGTTTTCAAGCAAATTTAGGGGTTTTGCAGATGGGTGGCTGTGGACCGCCCTGGGAAGCAGAAGATTGGGGCCAAGGCTACCCCATGCCTCGGCCCCAATCCACCCTTTTGCTGCCTGCTAAAGGAGTGCCAAAATAGCGCTCCTTCCTCAAGGAGCAAAAAGGGTGCCAGAAGAGCTCTTCCACGTCTCTTCTGGCGTAGTGTGTGCAGGGGCTGTGCCAGGAGGATGTCATCAGGGTGCTCGCTGTGTGTAATGGTGCACGCTCTGACGACGTCCTTGGAAAGGGGTTGAGGCAGCCTCTGTGTGGCTGCTCTTCCCCTTCCCTGTCTCCAAGATGACGTTTTGCCCTGTCTGCATCCCCCTTTAGAACTTTATTGACTTTTTGATGTAGAATCTGTTTTGTCTGTTTAAAATCATATAGTTGATCTTGCAGTTTCTCATTTCCTTTTATTAAAGCCTCTTTCTCTCTGCCCTTCTGTATAAACCTTTCATTTGTATCATCAAGCAATCCACATAGTCTATTAATTTAATATATTTTAAGGGGGGTTGTGTTTATTAATATGATTTGTTGATTATTGCGGGATAATTTATGTGTTGTTTTAGATGTAAGCTGCCTTGACTGCTTTGGCAAAAGGAGGAGTATAAATAAAATTATTATTATTATTATTATTATTATTATTATTATTATTATTAATATCTTTTTCATATTTGTGTATTGTTTCAGTCAAATATTTAGATGACTGTTTTATTTAGTAATCTCACGCTTTAAAACTGAAATCTGGGCAGCCATTTTGAGTAGGTGAGTGTTTAAATTCTTTTAAAAAACACTTGGGGAGAGTGTGACTGTTGCTGAGCAGGTGGGGTTTTGGTAAATCACATTTGTGAGTCAATAAGGGGTGGAGCTAGCCAATTAGCTCTATACAACTCCTCCTAATGGTGCACAATTTTTTTTTCATAGGACAGGGGAAAGCACAGTACAGGTAGAAGGGGGGCTTTGACCTTTCTTTTTAGAGGTTCTCCTAATAATAATAATAATAATAATAATTATTTAAGGGCTTTCAGGTTGTTGTTTTTTGCTTAGAGGAAGAGAGACAGAGGCTTGACTCCAGAATAAGGTAGTATCCAGGAGCTCTTTGTAGAGTTAGAAACCCAGTTGATTGAACTTGCTGACAGAGCCTGGTGAAAAGACCAAGAGAACAGGGGCACTTTATGTGGGTCTTTACCAGGGGACTTTTTAAGGGAGAAGCCCACAGTCCTGTTTCAGTGCTTATTTAAGATTTCTCAATATGGGCACTGAAGGAGTTGCTGCAGTCACCTGCAACACTTGTGGGATGTTTGTCTTCTTGCCAAGAGATGTGGGGAACTTCACCTGCACCAAGTGCAAGTTCGTAGCCCTCCTGGAAGAGAAAGTCAAGCAGCTGGAAGCCAGGGTAGTTACACTTCAGCATATTAGGGAGCAAGAGGTTTTCCTGGACAGAGCGGAACGAACGGTCTTGGATGGGGACCACACAGAGGAAGTTGTTGGAGAGGAGGTCATTTCATGCACACCGGAGGTGGACACCTGGAGGAATGTCACACACAGAAGTAGGGAAACCAAGGATCGTTCTGGGAGCTTGCAACTACAGAGTTGATTTGAAGCTCTCTCCCTTATCAAGGATGAAGAGGAAGAGCATCAGGGACAGTCCTCAGGGACAGTGCAGGGGACCCTCAGAGTATCACCTAAGGTCAACAGTCAACAGTGTGATGCAACAGCTATAAAGGCCAATGCAAATTTAGGCTGCATTAATAGAAATGTAGTAACTAGATCAAGGGAAGTAATAGTGCTGTTGTATTCTGCTTTGGTCAGGCCCTGCCTGGAATACTGTGTCCAGTGCTGGGCACCACAATTTAAAAAGGATGTTGAAAAACTGGAACGTGTCCAGAGGAGGGTGACTAAAATGGTGAAGGGTCTGGAAACCATGCCCTACGAGGAACGACTTAGGGAACTGGGTATGTTTAGCCTGGAGAAGAGTCAGTTAAGAGGATATGATAGCTCTCTTTAGCATATCAGCCCTGGTGGCGCAGTGGTTAAATGCCTGTACTGCAGCCACTCACTCATAGACCACAAGGTTGCGAGTTCAATACCAGCCAGGGCTGAGGCTCGACTCAGGCCTGCATCCTTCCGAGGTCGCTAAAATGAGTATCCAGATTGTTCGGGGGCAATCAGCTCACAGTTGTAAACCGCTTAGACATCCCATAGCGTGATATGAAGCGGTATATAAATAAGCTGCTTTGCTTTGCTGCTTTGCTCTTTAAATATTTGAAGGGATGTCATATTGAGGAGGGCGCTAGCTTGTTTTCTGCTGCTCCAGAGAACAGGACTCAGAACACACTCCAAAGTGATTGGGCCTCCAAAGGGCGGGATATAAATAAATTTTATTATTATTATTATTATAGAACAATGGATGCAAGCTACAGGAAAAGAGATTCCACCTCAACATTAGGAGGAACGTCCTGACAGTGAGAGCTGTTCGACAGTGGAACACACTCCCTTGGAGTGTGGTGGAGTCTCCTTCTTTGGAGGTCTTTAAACAGAGGCTGGATGGCCATCTGTCAGGGATGATTTGATTTTGAGTTCCTGCATGGCAGGGGGTTGGACTGGATGGCCCTTGTGGTCTCTTCCAATTCTGTGATTCTATGATTCTAATCTTTTCTTTATTACCTAATGTTTTTTAAGGATAACAATTGTCTCTGTTTTCCCTTCCAGAAGGCCTTGTAAAGACTGGCTTTCTGACTCTAGTTCAGTTACTTTTTCCTTGAATGTATAAATATATTTATTTTTCTGTTCAATCTGTAGTTGCATTACTTCTAGTGAAGCATCCTGTTGCTTAATCTTTTCTTTATAACCATTTAGTTTTCCTGTTAGGTCACTGCACTTCATTTTCTGTTCTTCACATTCTAGTCTATAAACATTGTACTCCTTTAAGACTTCATCTGGCTTTTGTTCAGTTTGTAACAGCTTTTCACTAATTTATTTATTTATTTAAAAGTTCTTTATCTTTAATTGAGCTCTTCATATTCTCTAACTCAGGGGTAGGCAACCTTTCCCCTTCAAGGGCTGAGGGACTTCAGCTCCCAGAAGCCTCAGCCATGTTGGCCAATAGCTTCCAGGATTCTGGGAGCTGAAGTCCCTCGGCCCTTAAAGGGGAAAGGTTGCCTACCCCTGCTCTAACTGTTCTAACTTCCTTCTTGTATCAACCAAGTTTTGTCCAGGTAACTGTTTCATTTGAATCACTGACTTTCTGTCACTGTCTTTTGTTTCCATGGCAACCTGATCTTCAGGTCTCTTGCTATGGGGTGCAGTTTATCTCTTGTGGGCCAGCTGATATAAATAAACAAGCTCTTGATAACTGTGAACTTGCAGAATCAATTACTCTCTCAACTGCCATTTCCATGGTAACTGAGGTCTCTGAACTCTCCTTGTGGTAACAGTCTTTCTCTGTAGGCTTAACTGGTTTCATATAACATGCTGTTTTTGAACCTGACTTTATTTCTTTATTATTCAACTTAGGACAATTATATTTCAAATGTCCTCAGTTGCTACATTCATAACATGTTCTATAGCTCAGATATAGGTGACCTTCTCTAGTTCAACTACTTCTCTTATTGGCCTCAGAGTCACACTCTCTCTCCCCATAATTTTTCTTCTCAGCTTTATTTTTATCATGGTATCAGCCAGAGCTGAACATTATTACCCTCATCAGCTTTGTCCTTTGAAACTTGCCAGTTCTCAATGTTTTTCTTATCGTTATACTGTGTTTTAATTTCTGTTAACTTCTTTTCATATTCCTTTTCTAATAAATCTCTGCTATGTTTCAGTTCTCTCAACTGTCTCTTAAGCTGCATTTCTCTTAACTGTCCTTCATATTCTTTTCTCCTTAATTCCCTCTCATATTGCCACTCTTTTTTATTTCTCTCTGATATTTCAGTTGTATTAACTCTCCCTCATATTCTTTGCCTTTCAATTCTTTTTTATGTTTCAATTCTTTTAATTCAATCCTAATCAAGTCAAGCTTCTAGATTTTTTAATTCCATATCATCACAAGCTTGCTCAAAATTGGCTGTATATAAGTCAAGGTTACATCCAGTAACATACTTAGGAAATTTTTTCACATCATATAGAGGGAAACCATTAATGTTGCTTTTGACAATCTGAGTAACTCTAGAGTCTAAACTGTTTATTACCTCCCATGTCTTTATTTTCATGTCATGCATTTCTCTGTCATGAACACTCCTATTGTCCATTTCCTTCATTTTTATATCATGTATGTCTCTGTTATGAATCCTCTCATCTTCAATCTCTGCTTGTTCCCTTTCTTTTTTCTTTTTTCTTTTTCAAGGTCAGCTTGTCTTAAAACCTTCTTATTTTCATATCTGGCCAATTTAATTGTCTCTTTAATTTTCCTGATCTACACACTCTCGGGAGATTCAGGCCTTGAGGTGTCCATACTGGCTATTCTTTTTTTTTTTTTTTCCAACCATCTCTGGTTATTCTGACAGAGCTTTTTATTTTTGGGAGGAATTTTATTAGTATTTCCTTACTATTACCCAAAACTTTTACCTCAGGAAATACTCTTAACTACTTTTTAATCAGTTGTTTACTAAGGTAACACTTGTATCTTAATGACAAACCAGTGATTTCCTACTTTATTCCACATTTTTACCTCATAAATTACTTTTCTAAGATATTTTCTCAGTGTGCTCTGGTTTTGATACTTTTTCAGATATGGAGTGACTTTACCCACTCTCACTCTGTTGCTTTATCTCTTTCCCCCTCCACAGTCCCCTACAATTACTTCAACAAATTACCTTAGGGACTGGTAATAATACTCCCCCCCCCCAAAAAAAGTGTGATCAGTTTCCAAGTAATCTCTTGCAAATTACCTTTCACAATCACCTCAGAGATTGCTCCCCTGACACGAACACCTTTACTTTAAACTCAGACTTTTGAACTTTCCTCTCTCAGGTTCAGATCAAATCTTGAGTTTCTGGTTCCTTGAACTCAGATACTGTGAAACCAATCATCAAGCATACTTCTAAGCACTGGATTTCACATATCCCAATGCTGGCCACCAATTTGCCACAGTGAGTACCACTCACCCAACTATATTCCCATTGTGGCAGCACCATGGGTTTTAACATCCCACTGCTGCCTCCAAATTTATCATGACCACCGCTTACTTTTCTTAATGTGGCAGCCCAATGGGTTGTGATCCCACCACTGCTCAATATGTGATGTACTGGACCACTTTTTTTTTATATCTATGGGTTTATTTCCCCAAACGTGGTTTCTTTATTTCTTAGTAGCCCTCAGGCTAACTAAATCCTAGAAACTCCCTCACTTGGAGTTCTGTCCTAGAGCTAAGTAAGTCCCTCCCTTCTGAACATTAGCCCTCACAGTCCCTTTCTTCTGTACTGTTACCAGACCCTGTCTGACTTCAAATGTCAGCAACGGTTTTATTTAATATCTAGGTATTATCAGATGCATTTTGCCGCCACTGGCTGGGTGAAGCCTAGTTAACCTCTGGGTAGAATCCGGGCTCAGCCAGCCAATTTGCAAAGCCAGGAGCTTCATGGTTTTGAAAAGAGGCTGGGTGAGCCAGGATTCTACCCAGAAATTACTTTCAGCCAAAATTTAAGCATCAGTAGCCTGGGTGTCTTCAACAGTCCTTTGATCTGACCACAAACCTCTTCTGTGATTTTCTCTCCACATTCCAAGCTGACCCCCCATTGTTTTTCTTTGCCAGGACTTTTTGCTTCTTCTATTTTCTGTTCGAAAAATTCCATTTTCTCATCCTCAGTGTTCTCCTCCAATCCAAAATTCCCTCTAAATCTCATTGTATAATTCTTAAAATCATTAATTATCAATTTAAATTCCTTTCATATCTCTTGTCATGTACAAAACAGAACTACCTTCCCAAGATTGCATCTTTGCTCTTCTTCTATTAAACCAGATATTGGCATGCAAAGAATTAACCTTTCTCTCTCCAAAGTTACTCCTCCAATACAATGTAACAAGAATGCAGCCCAGTGGTTAAGCTCTCATGGTACCCAGGTTGTTTTCCAAGCTTCTTCTAGACAAAAGAATTCTGTTTTCTCAAAACAAGCCAGTCTCACTCACTGGAGCCCTGGTGGCGCAGTGGTTAAATGCCTGTACTGCAGCCACTCACTCATAAACCACAAGGTTACAAGTTCAATACTAGCCAGGGCTCAGGCTTGACTCAGGCCTGCATCCTTCTGAGGTCACTAAAACGAGTTCGCAACTGGTGGGGGGCAATGAGCTTACAGTTGTAAACCGCTTAGACCAGGGGTAGGCAACCTTTCCCCTTTAAGGGCCGAGGGACTTCAGCTCCCAGAAGCCTCAGCCATGTTGGCCAATAGTCCCATATTGGCCAATAGCTCCTGGGATTCTGGGAGCTGAAGTCCCTCGGCCCTTAAAGGGGAAAGGTTGCCTACCCCTGGCTTAGACACTGCATAGCACGGTATGAAGTGGTATATAAATGAAGCTGCTTTGTTTCACTCTGTTAATCTATTTTTATGTACAAATATCATCATCATCATCATCATCATCAATATTCCAACTTTAGGAGTTTACTTTGTAATTCCATATTGCTGTGTCTATTATTCCCAAATAATTTTATTTTTCCTTTTACTCACAAATTTATTAAACTTTCTGACTTCAGTCTGAAAACTTAAAACTTCTTAGAAGTAATCCTCAAGAGCTCATCCATTAATACAAAAGGCAGAGCATTCACCCAAGTATTGATGACAACCATTGGATCAAAGATTTCTTTTCATCCCACAAATCCCATTATTGCTACAAAGGTAATGAGAAAAAAGAAAGTATGGTTGTTGACAGTCCATGAAAGCTTGTGTACAGGGGGATGAGCTGATGAAATTTGCCACACAGTCCCTCCTCAATTTCAGTTGTGGTGAATTGTCATAGTTACCATGAGCTTGGCAAGATTTTTGGACCTTTGTGAGTGATCTGCTTGTTACCCCCCCGCCCTTTTCTGGGAGGTAGATCACTAGTCGGAACTGGGTCTAGACTGGTGATAGTGCTGTTGATGTTGCTCTCTATCTCACACAGAGCCCCATGAAAGAGATGTCAGTTGGACATTTCCATACTTGTTCTTTTATGTTTTTATTGTTGACACTCATTCTGCTATGAAGAAAACAGGTACAGTTTATTTGCTGTGAACTGAGTGCACTCCACTAAAATCAGAAGGAGGTTATTTATAAAGCACATTAATAAGCAATAGTTTTGGTTTTTGGTTTTCTAAATCTAGGTCCCAGGGCCAAGCTGGATAAGACCATGGAGGTTATGACTATGTCTCTGGTTTCTTCAGATATTTATAAACAGCAGTCACAGGGGTAGGGTTAATCTCTAGGGGAATCATTGCATTGGGTTACGGATTAATCTGTTATATCTCTCCCCCACCCCATTTTCCTATTGAAACACCTCTCCCTTAAAATACTTGCCTTTCTTAGAAGAATAAGTATGTGTGCTTAACTTCTCTGTTCCCCTGGATTGTGGTGCTGCAGCCCCAGTCTTTATTGTTTTTCTTCCTATAACTTGTCTTTGCAAAATTCAAAAGAGATAAGAGTAATTCATGATCACAGTTCATCCCATTTGGCTTCCTCCAAAAGTTACCAACTATGTTCCATTCACTATACTTGCAGTTGAGTGCAATTTGAAGAATTTCTAGGAAAGCTAAAGATTATTCTTAAATTTACTTTGATTTCTTTTGACAGGGACAGGTAAATTTATATACCAAACCTCTCACGTTCCCAATCTTTAATGCATAGTATATTGTATTGACACTTAATGTTCAACTCTAAAAACATTACCAATATTTTAGAGAAATGAAAAAGCCACATTTAAAAACCTACAGCTGCTGTTCATGGCTGAAAAATGATATTCTGGGGAGTTAATACAATAAAAAAATTATTATTAAAGTAAATCTACTGTATTGTGAAATCTTGTATTACATGTACCACAGCCATAATACATCATATAATTTCATTAATTAAAAAGAAAATCAATTACTAACGCTTACATTATTCTGAAGCCTTGCTGTGCAGCCACCACAAATATTCATTTAAGTAACAAGTACCAAATGAAAGAATGCAGTTTATGCTACATTTAGCCCATATGTGTCAAAGACAAATATGAATCATTCTTTCATTTGCTCTTCCAAAAGAATCTTAAACAAGAACAAATGAAGTAGTATAAAATCAAGAAGACTTTGAAATGCTAACAAAATCTAGGGCTTCCTCATTCAGTTCTTTGTGTGACTGTAAACAGACCAGTGGGAGAAAGCAAAGATCAAATAAACAGTTTCAGTGTAAGGGGGGAAAAAGTTCAGTAAATAATGTGCTACACAGACAACTTGATGCACCATGTTTTAGTGTGAAAATAGCAGCTGTAACCCTGACTGTGGTAACATCACAAATCAGGCCAATCTGCACACTTATATTTTGTCATTATTAACTTCATGCTATCTGAAGTCCTGTAACTTGGCCTGATAAGAAACCTAGGCTGCTGCCACACTGCAAAATTAATGCAGTCTGATGCTGCTCTGTCATGGCTCAGTGTATGGAATCCTGGGATTTGCAATGCTTTATGGCACCAGAGCACTTTGACAGAGGAGGCTAAATATCTTGAATATCTACAAATCCCAGAATTCCACAACATTGAGCTATGGCAGTTAGAACGATGTCCAACTGGATTATTTCTGTCATGCAGATGCAGCCCTAGATAAGGAATTGAGTAATCAGGGACAATAGAATGGTACATCGGAAAGATCTAAAGAGGCACCAGTCATGTAATGCATGAAGGGAGCATAAGAATTATGTTTAATATTTTTTCCATATCTATTGTGAGCATCCTGATTGTGTGAGTGGACAAGCAGCTTCTCACATGTACAACATATGTGCAGCAGCCACACTGCTCACTCCACCTGTGCAATGGTCCTGATAGTAGATCTACAACAATCCTCTCCTCTTAGGGATACAACTGCTGTGCAACACCACAGTTCAAAACTGCACAATTGTAAATTGGTTTATGACATTGTAAATTCCCAACAAGTTGACAGCTAGTGTTTTTCATAAAAACAACAGCAACCCATGTGTGCTTTTGTGCATTTGTAAGTGTGCACAAAATAATTTCCCAAAACACTTCTGGGATATGTGACTATCAGGTGAGAATGGTTCATTGATTTTCTTCTCACAGGGTAGAAAACTAGGGAAATTGTTCCCCTTTACTTGTGAGGACAAAATAGCTGAATCCATGGCATCACATGAACATGTGGCACAAGGATAATCTTGCTGTAAGAAGTTGGGGGGAAAGCCAGCAGTTTATCTCCACTGTTTGCCATTGCCTGGAGCACTTTTATTGCCAAAACCTGTGAAAGAAACCTGTCAGATTCCAATGTTAGGTTTATATAGTGCCCTCATTTGGTGTTTTTGATGTGCACGACTCACTCCAACAAATCAGGCTTATGCACAAGCAGATTCCTTTATTTGTTTTAGTGCAAGTGGTCACTGAAATTATACATTCTTTCTAAGAATAGCTTCTTCTTTCAAGTGAACTAGGGGGCTGTACAGACTTCCCCAAAGAGGCAGCAGGATGCCGCTCCTTTCCTTGCTGATTCTGGACTGCAGCAACCACACACCGCAGCCCTGATCTGCACTTTCCACAACACAAAAAGAAGCTGAAAAAAGTGGCTCCTTTTTACTTTGCAGAAAGGGCGCCCTACCTGTGGTGGCAGCAGCTTTTCTCGGCTTCTTTGGCACAGCGCATGTAAATGCTGTGCCAAAGACATACTCTTTTGCTGCCCGCCATGCAGTTGCTTGGGCAGTGTCATGTTGGCCTGGGGGCAGAGTTGGGGTGGCCAGCATGCAGTTGCCATGCCCCCACTCTGGCCCCAGGCTGGTCCTTTTGGCCAGTCTGTATTGGCCCTAGGAAGCCCTTCAGGGGTGTAACTGCTGTTGATTTATAACCATACTATCTCCTTCTCTTCTCTAACTTATCCTTTCCTTTCCTTGAGAATCATTTCTCATGAAGCTGCTGCCAGTGGGGATTGGAGCTTTTTCCAACACTGACAGTGCCTTATGGTGTGGATCGGCACTGTGGTCAGTTAGGAGCAATTCCAAATCCTAAGAGCAACCATAAAGTTATTTTTGTTCATCAGCAGCCTAACTAAACCCAAGTGTTCTCCTTTAGCATTTTTATTTGTGCAATTTTGCCTTGTAATGTTCTCATTACTTTGCCTGATCTTACATTTCTTGCTGCTCAATTTATTCTTTTAATATTTTAGGTAGTAAATGTAAATTGATTTCATAGTGATGTGGGGGTGGGTGGGGTGGAGGGACAAACTAACCCCTTCCTTCCACTAGTGTTCATTTCTATCACCAATGAACCATTAACTTTTCACTGACATCGGTCAGGATAGTACACTCTTAGCTTAGTGATACTTAAATTTTGGCTGAAAGTATAAGCAACCAATGTTTTTTTCCATTACGGGAATGTTCAAAACAGTACAGAGACAGAGTCTTTCCTTTTACACTTCACAACCAAACAATTGAAAGACAATAACTGCACATCAAAGAAGTATAATTTTGCCCTTTCTTGGGCCTACCATGAGAAAAATACAGATCTGAAATTCAGCTTTCCCTGATGCTTTAGTCATAGCTGGTTGTTGAGAATGAATTGGAAAGTACATGTAAAAACACTGGCTTTTAGTCTAGAAAGCATTTTTTTAAGACAGCAAAGAGGTCAGTCAAGAAAATAATCCCCTGCACAGATCTGCATTTACTGTGAGCTTTATTCCTTTACTGGAAGGATTTCTTGCAGAAGATAACATTTCTCCACCGGAAAATTGTTTTCTGCACAGAAAATTCTGCTTTCTGTACAAATAAAACAAAATGTGTGGAAATTTGTGAATAATAGGTTCTGAACAGTGTGGACATATGTTAGCCCTGGATTCTTCTCATCAGAGTTCCTGGCACTCAAGAAACATGAGGGTTTTTAAAAACCATTTTTTGGGAATACTTTTGAATCTTCTTCCCAACCCGAATGCTAAAAACAAAGAGATTTTTCAAAGTAGCTGGTTGAATTACTTATTATAGCAAGTTATTATTTTGGGAGGATGAAATACTTTTATTTATATTAACACACTGATGATTGTTTCCCCCCATCTCAACTCCCCCCCCCCTTAAGTTTTCACTTTAAAATAAGTCCACTCTGTTCACCAATGAATCTGTGGTGCAGCACAGGGCCCTTTATCCTGTTGTCTGCACTACAGTTGCTCCTAGAATGTGTTCAATAAACATAGTGATGTGATTCAAACCATTTCAGGCAGTGTGACCTCCCACTGCTTGAACTATCTAGAACAATATACTCACCCAATATATCTTGGAAAAATATAAAATATACAATGACAATGGCATTGCCAATCTCATTCTCACCGTATAAATCATGAGGTCCTATTAGGGTTCTTTATCCCAGATAATATGACAGACTGGTCAGCTAAATCTGCTCTGAGTCATTGTTGGTCAAGTTGATAGTTGATACCAGATACATTAGATTTTGGATATTGTGAGAGTCTTGGGCTTGTCTTTGCAGTGACAGCCATAATACTAATTAGTGTTTATGAACAGGGACCCCTCTTTTGGAATCCATGGGTCAGCAAAGAAGACCTCTTTTTTTTCAAATAACTTTGGACCCAGACTTCCCAATATTACCTAGAGCCATCTGTGGCTATGTGAAGATCAGCCATAGCAAGAATGTATAAAAAGCACTCTGTGCTTTCATTGGACTATGCACAGCTTCAGTAAATTTTAATGTTTTATGTGTGATGAATGGCAGCTGATTTATTTCCCAAATTGCTCTCCTGACTAATCTCATTACCTTTCACTTCGTCATATTGAACTATACTCATCACTAATCTACTTACTTGTATGCCAAATCAAGTAATTTAAAATTGTATCACTCTTTGCTTTTTGTATTGACTCCACACCCACCTCCACCCCTTCCCCATTTAGTATCATTGGTATAATAATTGTTATCCATCTATTCACTCTCCTCCTTCTAGGCCATTGATATTTAAAGTGAATAATGCTGTTTTAACATTGATCTTGATGTGCTTCACTAACTGTCAAAAATAAACAATATAAGTTTATGACATTGATTTCATGGATTTCAGTCCCCCACCCCCATCATGTTCTTGTTAAGCACCTTGTAAAATATTTCATGTCACATACTTATCTCCTTTGTTGAATGGAGACCCAACTCCAGTGCACCCTACTGCTCCACCAGTGGAAGAAGGTGGGAATCCCCCCCCCCCCCGCTGCTTTATCCCAATGACTGGCACAGTTTTTCATGCAGATACTATTCCAACTGGCCAATACAAATAAGTCCTGACTTGAAGAGTTGTTGAACAGTAGAACACAGTGCCTCAAAGAGTGGTGGAATCTCCTTTGGAGATCTTTAAACAAAGGCTGAATGGCCCCTTTTCAGGAGATTTTTGATTGTGTATTCCTGCATGTCAGGGGGTTGGACTGGATGACTCTTGAAGGATCTTTCAACTCTATGATTCTTAGGACCTCTACAGACAGCCCTTTGCACCATCTTGGAGGCAGGGAAGGGGAGGGGCAGCCGCACCCCGGCCACCCCAAGCCCTCCTCGAAGACGTTCTGATGGTGCGCGCCATTATGCAGAGGCTCTTTGTGTGCCCTTTTTGCTGCTCCTTTCAGGGCCGGCAAAAGTGAGGATCTGGGCTGCTGCGTGTGGTAGCAGTGGCCTCAATCCTCCACTTCCCAGGGCGGCCCAGGGCCACCCGTCTGCATTCCCCCTTAGTCTAACAAAATAGCAGATTGCAATGTTATTTCCCAAGCTTTTTGCAAAGGTACTTTCCCAGACTACTGCATGATATTATTTCAGATTTCAGAGCTCAGAAAAGTAAGCCATGTAACCATGGCTTAACCAGTGGCCATACTGGTTATGGATTCTGGGAGTTTTCCAAAGTCTTGCAAGTTCTCTCTACTGCTATCCATACCATTCTCAGTTTTGTTTTCTTCCATTGTGTGTTCACTATCTTGCATTAAATGCAAAAACAGTTACTTTTGAAAGGCATGATCTATTTGCAATGGTCTTATTGGATATGATGTAGGAGAGCTGTGACAAAAATCTCAACCTGCTCTGCTAATCAGCAGCACCCTGCAGTTGCTTTGAAAGACTACAAGGGGTTTCTTCCAGTTTCCCTTTCCCCAGTCTAAATCATCTCCCAGTTGCTATTCATTGCATGAGGGAGGAATAAAACAGATCTCCCGCATCACATTTAATTTGGTCCTTAATATGATGACCCGGTGGGGATTCCCTGATTATTGACCTTAATGATTACCCAGAGACAGGGAGTAAGGTGTTTCCCGATTGCTGGAACTTTGTTGCTGTATGCCTTCAAGCAGTTTCTGACTTATGCTGACTCTAAGGCTTAGGTCCAGACTATACAAAAAACCATATCCCCCATACGAACTGGACAGAGTTCCTTCAATGGAAGGAAGACTTTCTCTCAATCACTCGGTGAGGACACAAGCCTGCATCCTTCCGAGGTCGCTAAAATGAGTACCCAGCTTGTTGGGGGGCAATCAGCTCACAGTTGTAAACCGCTTAGACATCCCATAGCATGATATGAAGTGGTATATAAATGAAGCTGCTTTGCTTTTTGCTTTTGATTGATCTCACCCTCTGGAACTCCTTTTTGTGAGAGGCTAGGCTGGCCCTCTCCTTGCTTTCCTCTTGATGGTAGGCAAAGAGCTTTTTGTTTAAGCAGGCTTTCAAATGTGTAAGAAATTTAGAGTGCTTCCGACAGTAAAGAGGAAAGCTCTTCTTGTTCTACAACAGCAGCTAATATTAAAAACAACATATATATCTTATCAGGATGTTCTATCTATCTTTTAAAAGCTTCTTATCAGGATGTTCTATCTATCTTTTAAAACTTTTGTGTGTGTTTTTATATTACATAGTGATTTTAATGATTTTTTACATTTTTATTGTGAAAGTTTTTAAAACTGACTCTGGGACCACCTTGAGTCACTATGATAAAAAGGTGGCATACCAATTAGAATACAAACAAACAAATAAAACCTTTTCACAGGGCTTTCTTGAGAAGATTTGTTCAGAGAAGGTTTTGCCTTTTCCTGAGGATGAGAGACTGTGACTTGTCCAGGGTCACCCAGGCAGTTCTATGGCCTAGTGAGATTCAGAACCTGGTAACTAGAGTTGTAATTCAATGCTCATGCCAGCTCTCCTGTTGAAGCTAGAATAAACAAAAACTCTGAAGCGCTTTGAACCCTGCCCACAAAGTATTTAAAATTTAAAAAGTCCTTTTTATATCCATCTCTAGTCTCACCATAGTTTCAACCACCACGTTAGCTCATTTCAAATCACAAATTTGTTGGCTCCCTTCTGTCTTGAATGGATGATCCCTTGGCAGACAGAACTGAGATAAAGAATTTGCATCACCATTGCAGAAGTTACCAAGTTCACTGTAAGCATCTGAGTGTCACAAACATTGGTCATCAGGTAAGAATAGAAAGCTTTTGGTATGGAAATATGATGACAGACATGCATAAGGAGTAATTTGACCATTTCAATGTAGAAATGTTAAGATAGACTGCATCTGCATTGCAAAAATAATCTGGTTTAGTACCATTTTACGTGCCATGGCTCAATGTTATGGAATTCTGGGATATATAGTTTGTTGACAGAGTTCCATAGTATTGAGCCATGACAGTTAAAGTGGTGTCAAACCAGATTATTTCTGCAGTGTGGTTGCAGCTTTAGTCCTGTATTTGTTTCTCTTTCCCTCTCTCTTTTTTACTGGCTTTGATCGTATGTTTGTTTGTTTTTAAACCATAACTGATGGCCATCAAAAGTTTAACAGAATACTGAAATTAACTTCATGGCATGAAAACTTTCACCTCTGCAGATCAATCTTCTGTCAAAGGCATCAGAACATGAGAGAATTAATAGAACCAAGGCTTCCAAGGCTGAACTATTATAACCATTTGATTAGCAGGGCTGGTGAGGTCATCTGCTGCTTTCCAACCCTCACTTCATTGCTTCCACTGAATTTACCTGAAATCCTTAGTAATAATAATGGGAGTGAACATACTGCATTTTCCTGAGATTAATATATTACTGTATAGGGTTGGAAAGAACATCCTAAAGTATTTGGATAAAAGAGGGGAAAATGGGTTTCCTGAGTGCAAGAAAACCTCAATAAGGATAAGCTGTACAGATATTTGCAATGCAGTGCTTATTCTGTATAGAAAATGCACATTTTTCTACAGAAAATGGAATTAAAGTGGCATTTAAAAAATCAAAAATCCTCAAAAAGTGTGCAGTTTTGAGAACTTTTTCATAGTGCAAAGGAAAATAGTGAAAGCCTTTGAACAACATTTACAAAGATTTCTATTTCTATTGTTATTTATTTTTCTTTTGATGCAGACTTTTCATGGTGGATTAATCTTGACTGAGCAATTAAGGCCTATTGTCATTATGGAAGAGCTCCGGATGGAGAGGAACATTGCCAACATTCTTTTGCTGACTTTGAGACAAAGTGGCTGATATCCTCTTAGTGACATACACAAGTGTATCTGAAAGTTATGTGTGTGTATTGAATATTTTTGGTTGTCAAGTAGTGAGCGATTCATTCCCTCCTGCTCCAGTCTGAACTCCTGCAAATTTACCTTTCTCCTGTGCTCCCCTCAAAGTCATTAAGTGGTTGGTGGAGAGGGGAGACCATGGCATTGTTTGCAGAGGTCAGGATACCTTGGGCTGGCTCCAGAGTATCCTGGTCCCATAGCTGGTCTGTGTCTCCTTCCCCCATTTACTTGGCCATGCCACAATGGCGAGAAATGGCTGTTCATAAATGCACAGTCTGTAACCTCTGGCTGAGTCACATCCTTTGACAGTAGAAGGAGGTACCCAGCTTCATTTACAAGTCCACACACCTCCCTCTGCTCTCAGAGGACACAACTCAGTTACAGTGGCAACAACTGATGTGCCATGTATGCAAACCAAAATACATTGGAAGCTGGTTGCCAACTAGAGAAACCAATCCATGAGATAAGATGGAACTAGAAATGTGCTTTCTTGGAAACTGGTATTGGATGACTTACTAAACTGACCACTAGATTTCAAACTTCAGTTATGGACACTTAGGGAAAAACAAAATTTCATAATTCAAACTCTTCACTAAACCATGCTTATATCTGAGGTTAATGTTCTTCTAGGATTCAGTGTTATTACTTAGGATAAATATAAATTTGTCATGTTTCTTTCTGTAGTACTCATAAAGACAAATTTTTCTGATCATTCTTTCTAGTAAAAGTATCCCAAGAGTGTTCCTTTCTATGAAATTGATGGCATCTTGTGTGTGTTGAGCTCTCAATTTCCTGCACTAATATTTATATGTATAAAATTGTATGGTCGCTAAATACCAGTTAACAATGACTACCACCATCACAACTACTGCCACAACCACTACAAGAACCACAATATAATTCTAAGAAAAAATGTTTAATACAATACAGTAGAATAGCACTGGAAACTCTCTTCAGAAAGATATATTCTCATGAGTTGTGATTCTGTGGATATGTAACTTGAATGCAAATGTGTAAATTCCAGGGAATGGCATGCAGGGTTTATTTAATTATTAATTTATTTTGTCTGGTTGTCTGTTTTCTCCCTGCAATCCTATCTAGAATGAAAACCAACTGTAAAGCCAGAAACATAACACTGAGACTTTTAAAACAAATTGGAAAGGCTTCCTGGTGACACTGCATACAGGAGAGGGCATCAAAAACATGTACTGTGTGGTGAACTAAACTGCAGCAAACTCCTTCCAGCTGATACTGACATGTTTTCCAGTCACCCATTCATAAAAGCAGAGTTTTTGCCTCCTGAAGCCACTTTCTTAGTCCCATGTCTTTACTACAAGTACAATAAAAAAGCAACACACCAAATATCTTTCCTAGTATATAAATGAAAATAGACATTAGATGCAAGGGATAGGAAACACTTAAGGCAGTCATAAGGCTCATAAGTAAGATAATATGGTACTTCAAAACAAATATTTAGCAATTACCCCTATAGATTTAGCAATTACTCTTATAGATGAGGCAGAAAGTGTCATAGAATGGTCAATCTGTTGTCAGAACCACAAGAACACTCCAGTCAATGTTTTCTCTAAGCTTTGCTAGGCTTTGCTTAAAAAACTGGCTCAGCATTGGCTGGCCTTTCAATATACTAAGAACAATATATATTTTGAAAATGTATAGCACAACATGACAGGCGAGCCATTTTGTACATTCATTTATTTTTTTAAAAAAAACATGCTTTATTCATTGCAATAGGAAGTCACTGTAATTTCTAAAAGTTTATACTCTGCCTTGTGCAGAAATAAAGGAAGCAACTAACAATGCATGTCATTGTCATTTTGTGCTGTCTTCTGCACAGAAAATGCTGCTTTCTTTGCAAAACAACTACTTCCAAATTTTGCATAGAATTCTCACTTCACAGAGGTCTTTGGCACTTTATTAGGCTATCAGAGGGTGGTCAGATAAATGGACAGTGCATAGATTTGGGTGTAGGCTGTCAGGCTGCCCCCACTACCCTAGAGCACTCCAATACTCAGTAAGTCTGCTATTTCTACCAGAGTTGCAAGCACACCAGCAAACATAACCAACAAGCAAATAAACAACCAATCAGTGGCAATATGGCTCATCTCTTTACAACTAATGTGTCTGATACACATATGACTCAGGCTCTCCAAGAACAGTTATTAATGTGACAATATTACAGTACAATATGATCATTGATAACAACATCATAATGTTGTCGTGTGCCTTGGAAGCTGACCTCAGGAAAGAGCTCAGGATTACTTTTTTCTCTTCTCTTTCTTTTTATGGACTGAAAAAGCATGACAACTGACTGTACTTGTCTAAGGATTCTGGGAGTCTAAAAGGCAACTTTTCCAAGTTCTAATGGGAATGCCCCACTAAAAGCTTACTTGAATAAATGTAACTATGGTGTCTGTTGTTAGTTGCCATCGTAGCTTCAGCTTATGATGGCCCTATGAATGAACAGACTTCGAGACATCCTGTTATTAACAGCCCTGCTAAGATCTTGCAAACTGGCTTCTTTGATTGAGTCTATCCACCTGTAATGTGGTTGTCTTCTTTTCCAACAGCCTTCAACTATCACATTACTCTGTTTTTTTAAAAGAAAAAGCCAAGCTGGAATAAATGTAAGTTCTCAGTTTCATGCATGTGGATGATTAAATATTTCATTGATACCATATCTTCAGTGATTGAGAAAGGTCCTTGTTCGGGTGCTGTTAAACAACTGAGTAATGCATACTAGATTCTTAATTTAAAATCATCACAGTGCAAGGGGGCTTTAATTTCCCAAAAAAGGCAGTTATGAAACCTTTTTAAAGTTATACATTTTCCTCATAAATAACACTTTTAGGGCAGATTTGACCAAAGACTAAGGGAGTCCACATTTTTTTCAAAATGAGGAGACATTAATCTGTTTTCCCTCCAGCTGAGATGTTCTCCCCACTTGTGGTTGTTGGCTGGTGGGCCAAAAAATTTAAGCTGACAAAAGAGAAATACAAGTTTGTATGAGTCTTGCAGCTCATCCATCTGCAGAATACATAATATAACAGCTGTTTAATGCAGGGTTGGGGAAAAGAAAAGTTATCTAAAGTAAGAAAAACTACTTTTAGTGAGAGCCTATAAGATCTAGTCTCTGCCACAGTGATTGATGTAGTTGATACCAGTTTGAGTGTATTTCAATGACTGTTGTTCACATTGTAATCTGAGTACTTCAGAATTGTCTTCATGTTTAACAAATGATTGTGAACGAGAGGCTTTTGAAATGTTTGGATAAAAGTGTGGGGAATTTTGGATTAAATCCAGATTTAGAAGTGCTCAAATGGATTCATGGAAGCGTACACCCCCAGCACCCTGAAAAGGCTATACAGAGGTTTAGAGGACCCTCATGAATAGTGTGAGCTGTGGTATTTCCAGCCATAGATGGTATATTTTGGATCTAATCCCAAAATTATCATGTTCAGAGGACAAAAGGATCTAGTGGTAGGCGCAGGTTCTAAAACAAAGGAGGAAAATTTTAAGTCAGTAAAATGGGGATTTTACTTCACACACACACACAAATCCAGACAATATATATAAAAGTCGTAATAAAAATGATTTTTAAAAGCCCCCCTTTTAACTATGTCTTCTTTAGGTCTGTGCTTTTTTTTTTTTTTTGGACAAAGTTCAGAAATATACAAAAATACAAGAATTCCCTCACCTTTCTGAAAAGTGAAGACTTGAAAAGTCCTGGGCTAAGCTCATTTGCAGCCTCCCAACAGACAGAGCAAGGTATCCCAGTGATACAAAAGCACATTTAGAACACCTATTTGTGCACTACTGAGGCCGAATAGTCTACAGTATCATATTCAACTGTTTTTTAAGGCTAAAACAGGTCTAACATGTTAGAAGAAATTAAGGCCTCATTAACATTCATGTTTTTGTACTGAGTAGATCTAGGGTGATTCAATAATGTGATACCGAATTAAAGTTCCCACTACATTTAACCTGATCAAATCTCTTCATAGAAATTTAACCCTGTTGACATTCACATTACCATTTGTATCAATTTGAAATGGACCCACCATTTCAATCGTTCTTGGGTTGTTGTTTTTAAAATATCAATCAAATGATGCACATCTACATCACACTATTTGGGCAAACACCCTCCCCATCAGTCTCGGAGGATGGCAATGGCAAATCCCTCTGAACAACAATTGCCAAGAAATCCCCACAATAGGTTTGCCTTGGGGAGAGTCACACTGTCTCAGCTTCAGAGAATGATAATGGCAAGCCCCTCTGAATAACCCTCACCAAAAAATCCCCATGAAACCCCCATGGAAGCCACACAAATGCAATGGTGCGCAGAAACTGTCAAACTTAAAAAAACAAACCAAAAACCACAAGCTGCATCATGTTCCCACCAAGCCAAGAACTGTGGGATGGGATGGCTACGTTCCACCCCTCTGCCCACCCTTTGTCCATTACCCCTTCCTTCCTGAATGTCCTGAATGGGATCAGCAGCACATTCCAATTGGCGGCTTCCTAAAAAACCCTGGTACTTTTGAAAAGATGTGTAAAATGCCAGGTTAAGGGTGATTTGCACCACCACTCCCCCCAAAAAATTCAGGTAGGGAAAAAACAGCAGAAGTATGAATGACCCCCCTTTAAACCGGTTTCCAAACTGGTTTATAATGTAGTGTGAATGGGGCCTCAGATGGCCTGAGGAAACCAGTTTGAGACCACTTCAACTGCCCTGGGTCAATGCTAGGGAATCCTGGGGACTATAGTTTATTGTAGCACCAGAGCTCTCTGACAGAGAAGGCTAAATGTCTCATAAAACTAGAGTTCCCAAAATTGTCTAGCACTGAGCCAGGGCAGTTAAATTCAGTCTCAAACTGGATTAAATCTGAAGTATGTTTTGGACTCATGAGGGCATTAGGTACCAAAATGACAATGAATCAGAGTCAGATACTTGGTGAAATTCTTTGAAGAAGGCAACCTTTAGATGGGATGGCATTTCACCAGGATCATCACACAAAAATTCTTTATGTAGCATACCCAATGAAGAGCTTTAGAAGATGAATTTAGGGTTCAGGTATATATGCTACATCTAATGCAATCCTTGAAACAACTTAGTTCTATGTCATTTAGGATATAAACTAGGACAAGAAATGAATGGGAAGTCTGCAACCTATAAGCAAGGACTACAAATAATCAAGAGGAGAGCTTTATTAAAAACCTGTGATAATCATGGAGCAGTCGGGAGACCACATAGTCCAGATAAGTACTTCTGGGCCCTCATGCAAATATAAATAAATAATGGATGATCTCCACTTTGAAGAATAATCTCTCTCTTTTTTGTTCCAATTTTTAAAATTTCCATCTCACTTTTTGTCTCCATTATGTCCAAGCATCCCAGGTCTCATGGAAATTTCAAGGACTCACTAAATGAATTCAGTTCAGCTGCTTAATCTGTCCTCTGCACTGAGCACTCATTGCTTGGGATTCTGCTGCCTGATCACTTGAAAACCAGAACTAGATACTGAAAACCCAGAACTAGATAAGACCTCCTTCTGGGAAGAGAAAGATCCCACCATTTACTTCAGTCAGGAATTCCCAAGGGACTCTCTGAGACATTCCAGGAGAGAAGCCACTCAGAAAAGATGCCAAATAAGGGGAATTGGTCCCCTTCATCTAAAATCAACCAGATGAACCCAGGAACAAAAATAAAAATGTCTGAATTGAAGCCTGGGTCATGTCCACATTGATGGGAAATCCTGGCTTATCATCAGGGCTTTGAGAACTGCAGGGAATTGCCCACACAACCAGCACCCACAACAGGCCAGTACCAGCAGCACTGTCTGCTGGGTCAGCAGCACACCTGGCCCAGTGGGCATCCTCCTGACCACTTCTATCTGCCCACTGATGTTCCTCCTCCATGCCTGAACACAGTCTGCATGCCCAGAGAATCCTCTGGAGTTTCCAGTCTGATTTGAGACAAATGGGGCCTCTTTGTGTAGCAATAGCAAATACATCTCTGTACCACTCACCAGTGTGTAAACTAATTGTCCCCAACAAGCTGAGTAATCATTTTAGTGACCTCAGAAGAATGAAAGGCTGAGTGGACCTTGGAGCCCCTGAGATTGAACTCACAACCTTGTGACTGCAGTACAGGCATTTAACCACTGAGCCACTAGGGCTCCTTCATGTAGGAAATTATTGGTATCTGTTAAGCAACGTATTCAGCATGCTTCAGTGAATCATTATTATTATTATTTTTTGTATAAAAGAGGATAAAATACACAAGATACTTGTAAGTAAGCAAAACTTACTTTATTGCTGTAAAGAAATCCATCTAAAGTAGGAAAGTAGATAGTCAAAAGAAAAATTACCTATATTTCAGTGCAAGAGTCCCTAAAGCTGACTCTTATACATGGATGTAAGTGGCATCCCAAGGCAGAGCTTTGTGGCTGCTTTCTTCTCTAAAAATAGAGAAAGGGGGATTATAAAACACTAATTTGTAACTTTTAGGAGAGGGACAGGGGAAGGAAGTGAACTCTTCATGGAGAAAGTGTAAAGCTTGAATTAAAGAACATAGAGAGAGGAGCAACAACATAGACAGAAATAGGAAGTTCTTTCTCTACTCTTATTTGCTAAAGAAACAAATGTTGATACTTTGGGTTTTTGTTGCTTTCAGGCTGTGAGGCCATGTTCTAGAAGAATTTCGTCCTAACATTTCACTTACATCTGTGGCTGGCATCTTCAGAGAATGGTGGTATGGAAGTGACTTTCTTCACTTTCTTCATTTTGTACTCTGGAGAATCACCTTGGATCAGGGGTAGGCAACCTGTCCCCTTTAAGGGCTGAGGGACTTCAGCTCCTAGAATCCCAGGAGCTATTGGCCAACATGGGACTATTGGCCAACATGGCTGAGGCTTCTGGGAGCTGGAAGTCCCTCAGCCCTTAAAGGGGACAGGTTGCCTACCCCTGCCTTGGATCATGGATTGGGCCCATGTTTCACCTGTTTTGGCCCTGTGTATTGTCTAAACAGTTCAGTGCAGGAATGGGGTGTGAATGTTCCTTTTCCTCTGTTTGGACACAGCTCAAGACTTGAAAACAAAGTATACATTAAGCAACACAATATTTCCTATCACAAAGCCATATTCAGGAGGATGAAACTCTGTGAGGCCAGAGATTAGTTGATGGCCCCAGGTGAAGTGTGGGCAGCAGTGGCACCTATTACATGATACACAGTTTTGCCTAGCTTTCTTTGACTTCCTTAAACAATATCAGAAAAAGTAGCCAAGAGAATTCCAAGGCCCCAAGAGTATTCTGGCCACAAATCTGCTCAAATAAAAAACAAAGAGTAAAGAAGTATTGGACAGATTAGGAAAGAGGAATTGAAGGTTGATACTGGTTGGGTAGAGGAAAGAAAAATATAAGGTATAAAAAAAAATAGAAAACTAGCACCAAACTCTTCATTAAAGCTCTCTAAGGGGTGAAACAGATGAGCAGGAAAAAGCAGCTTGAACTTGCATTTTCCAGAAGTGGTTTGAAACGCTGTTGTCCACACTGGCCGCTCTTAAGCTGTGCTGCTGGATAATCTTTTTGTTGCCTCACCACCTTGCATGTGCACCATCACACAAACACACCACTGGCAACTGCCTGCTGCCTCGATGCCATCCCATTTGATGGCTGCCTCTTTGATTAGCCACACAATTGCACCTGCAATCCTCATTTGGTACAGGGCATCGGATTATCAGTGTGCCCAGTGCTACACTGGCAAAACACAATAATGCAGACCCTCCCTACATGCCCCCTTCACCCCATGCCCACTCCTGGACTCTCTGCTTTGTGTATGTTGTACTTATATCAATTGGAGGTGTCACACTTTCATATTTTTGCATTGCCTCCCAGCTCTGTCCTTTTCAAATGCTCACCTGCATTTTAGGGTTTTAGGGTTAGGGTTAGAACCGCTCTGGCATCAGGGCATTTTTATTCAGGGTTGAAGGTGCACATTTTTTGGGCTAAGCAGAATATCCCAGGTTCTTCTTGCTCCAGTTTTTAGCCCTGGAATACAGCTTCAATCCAGTTTCTGCCCATTTTAAAGACATGCACCATCCACACATCCCGCGTTCAAAGTAGTTTGAAACCGCTTTATTTGGCATGGCTGTTTCACCCCTAAACAACTGCAGTCAAGAAATAGGGAGAAGACTAGGATTGGGAAGTGTGGCTATAAAAAAACCTGGACATACTCTAAAGTGTAAAGATATAACTCTGAAAACTAGAGTGAAGATCTTCCAAGCAATTGCATTCCCCATCCCCATATATAGATCTGACACCTGGACAATGAAGAAAGATGATAGAAAGAAAATCAATTCATTTGAAATGTAGTGCTGGAGAACAGTGCTGAGGATACTATGGACAGCCAAGAAGACAAACAAATGGGTTCTAGAACAGATCAAGCCCAAACTCTCCCTGGAAGCCAGGATGACTAAACTGAGTCTGTTGTACTTTGGCCACATCATGAAAAGTCATGAGTAGAAAAAACAATGATGCTAGGAAAGGTAGAGGGCAGTAGAAAGAGAAGAAGACCACATGCCAGATGTTTGGGTTCAATCAGAAATGGCACAGACCTGAGCAGAGTAGTGGAAGACAGAGGGTCTTGGAGATGTCTCATGCACGGGGTCATCATGAGTCGAGGTTAAATTGAGAACAGTTGAAAACAACAACTAACAAAAACTTTCCTCCTATTCCTAGAGAACTAGCCACCTCCCCCTAAAAACCTTTTTCACCATTTCTCCTCCTCCTCCTCCTCCTCCTCCTCCTCCTCCTCCTCCTCCTCCTCCTCCTCCTCTTCTTTTTCTTCTTCTTCATACTGGAAGCAAGAGTTGGTAATGAACAAAGTACAGCTCCCCTCCTCCCACTCTCTCCACATTTAACTTTTTCTTTTATGGTGCTGTCTTGCTGTCATTTGCAAGATACAATATCTGGCCTTTTACTGTCCAAAACAACAAATGAGTCCCAAAGAGATGCAGACATATTCAGAGTGTATTTAGACCAATTCACATCTGATTCATATCAGTCTAAGGTGGGCCAGTTTAGTTCAGAATTCAGGCAAATCAGGTCCATAGGCTTAGTCAAAACCATTACTGTCAAGCCTACACACACACTTTCCAGGTATCATTTGGCTTGATAAGTCACAAATTGTGTAGCTCTAATCAAGTGTACACCAAGTGAAGCATGTTCTATCACTGACATCTTGCATGTCTCTGCTCATGGTATTTATGTACTTCATGGTAACCATGGATGTAGTCCATACGCCTGAGGTAATTCACAACAGCAATGTAAAGTATATAAAGAAGAGAAAGAAAGTTTAGAGCATAAATTCCTTTTAAAAACATTATCTTATGGATTTGTGTGAGAAAAATGGTTTGTTACATTTGCATTAGCAACCCTTGAAATTGTTGGCATTAAACCTGCAGTGTTAGTTCCCGGTGAGTGCCTGAAGACAAAAGGCATTTGCTGAATAAAGCAATACCAAGCTTTCTCAGTACAAAACAAGAGAATAATTTTGTTTTAATTTCATCTCATTTATATTTCTTCTTAAAACAATTTTTAAAAAACAAACAAAACAAGCCAAATACCAGATCCCTAATAAAAACTTCTTCTTCTTCTTCTTCTCTCTCTCTCTCTCTCTTTTTTTTTTTTTTTGCCCAGTGGAGCCTTGCTAATAAAAAGTCAGTTAATTGATAGCAGTTTGCAAAGATTCCCCTTTAGCATTTGTAGTTGAACTTGTCTATTTTGGCCTGAGGGACAAGGGAAAAGGGAGTGGGTGTTCTTATTGCATTATTCCTTTCGTAAAGGAAATGAGCTGTACAATACTCTGATGAAGATACTTCTGTCTCTGTGAAGCCACTGAGCATATTCTGAACACTCTTTATAAATTACCAAATATTTTGCAGGACAAATCAGTACATTGCAATTGCCAGAGATATCCTGCAGGGGGAGTTTGCTTATTACTCTTCTAGTTGAAATATATACTGAAAAGAATTGCACAGTGATGTTATCATGCATTAAACCTCTCAATAAGAACTTTTTTAAAAAAGAAAAGAAAAAAGTTTTGCTGTTAAAGTGCAGTTCTGTATTAGCAATTCCAAGTTTGGGAATTCAAACGTGTATTTGTAATGCCTCTGTATTTCATAGCTGCAAAATTGATTTGCAAAGGACAGAAAGACCTGACAGACCTGACTAATTCCTGAATTCGAGAGTCCCTGTATAAACTGAAGGAAATTCCATATCTGTGCCACATAATTCTTGGCAGCCTATAATGTAATGGGATTATACAGACAAGTCTCCATTAGCCCCCAAGATGATATACCAGAGGTGTATTTGCACTGGAGAAGTATAATGTTTTGATACCACTTTAAGCATCATGGATGCATTTGATGGAATTTGGGACCTGTAGTTTTGAAGTGACTCAGGCTGCATCTACACTACAGAAATAATGAAGTTTGACACTGCCTTAACTGCCATGGCTCAGTGCTATGAAATTATGGTATTTATAGTTTTGTGAGATATTTAGTGTTCTCTGTTAGAGTGCTCTGGTGCCACAATAAATTGCAAATCCCAGTATTCCATAGAGTGACACCATGACAGTTAAAGCAGTTTGATTATTTCTGCAATGTAGATGCAGCCTTAGAATTCTCTGGAGTCCAGAGGTGTCTGCTAGAGAAGTGCATATGAAGTAATCTGATGTCAGGGACTGGCAATTATAATTTTTTTCTAGTGAACCAGGAAGCAACATATATTTGTACTCATTGGCTACAATTCTTTGTTTCTTTCCTGGAAAATTACTAGGGACTGGCAGTCAATGGCTCCTCAGGGAATAGCACCAATCTATAGGCCACCATATTGAGTAGCACTGAACTAGAGCTTTCTGGCAAAGAGGAATCAAAGTACTATAACTGTCCAGTATAACTGTATACACACCAGTTCAGTTTGCCTGAAATTCTATTGCCTTTTCTGACCAAAAATAGCTCTTCAGGGTGCAAACAAAAGCCCTTTAATTCACTGTCTAACTGAATGTTTTCATTTGAAACACAAATAGTAGCGGACTGAGACATTTTGAAGTACAGATGCTCATCATGACTCATGTTGAGTGAAAAGAGAGAAAATGACACTGCCCAGAGTCCTTTTAGAGATGTATGTCTTTGTAAGTGGATTCTCATATTAGGGAATTAGAATTACGCAGTTGTGTAGCATTCATATCCAGTAGAGGCTGATGTTGTGTTGCTACATAGTACAGCCAGTGAAGTGCCCAACACATATTGATGCCTAATGCACAACAAGACCAATGAACAATGGGACTGATGTGCATGAGTCCTTATATGCACTGTGTACTAAGGCACATTGGGCACTCTTGCTGGTATCCCTTTATCCATCTTTGCAATTCAATAAAGTGGTTTCTCAGTGGTTCTGCTACATAGATAGATATACATAAAGTTACATAACTTAACAGGTCATATAAGATTCCAGAGACTTTCAGTCTACTTCAAGTGTATGTACCTTAGCCTGAAGACCAGGGATAGTTTGGGGATTTTGCTAGTCTACCGGCCACCCTGTTGTCTAGCAGACTCCCTGACTGAGCTGACGCAGTTGGTCTCTGAGCTGCTGTTGGAGTCTCCCAGACTTTTAGTTTTGGGAGATTTCAACATTCCGCTCGAGACTACCTTAACAGGCACGGCTCGGGAGTTCATGGAGACCATGACAAACATGGGCCTATCCCAACTGGTCAATGGGCCCACACATTGTGCAGGTCATACACTCGATGCGGTCTTCAGTATGGAACAGGAATATCCATGGGCGGAGGTGGTAAGTACCTCCGTATTGTCATGGACGGATCATTTCCTGGTCAAGACGGAACTGAGAGCCAATATCTGCCCCACCGGGGGTGGTGGACCTATTAGAATGGTCCGCCCTCAAAGGCTAATGGAGCCAATTGGATTCCAAAAAGCCTTAGAGGGTTTAATGGCTGGGAATGCCGGTGACCCTGTCGATGCTCTGGTTAACACCTGGAACACCGATCTTACCAGGGCTATTGACACAATTGCTCCCAAGTGTCCTTGCCATCCCGCTTCAAATCGAAGGCCATGGTTTACACCAGAGCTTAAGAGAATGAAGTGGTTTGGACAACGACTAGAACGCAGGTGGCAGAAGACTCGACTCCTATCTGACAGAACTCGCCATAGGAACTTTCTTTGTTCCTATTGGGAGGCAATATGTGCAGCGAAGAGAGCTTTCTCCTCTGCACGTATTGCGTCTGCAGAGTCCTGCCCAGCAGAGCTGTTTAGGGTGGTGAGGGAGCTGACACAGGTGCCCCCTGTGCCAAATCCCTTACTTGACCCGACAACGACCTGCTGTGATGTGTTTAACAACTTCTTTGCAGATAAAATCTCTCAGATAAGAGCCGACTTAGATGCCACTGTTGAAACAGAGACTATAGGCGAGGTGTCCAGCGACTCCGCCGGTGTTGTTATACTGGATCAGCTCCAATCTGTGAGTACCGAGGACGTGGACAAGCTGCTTGGTAAGGTGAGGAAAACAACCTGCCCTCTTGACCCTTGCCCATCATGGCTGGCCGTCCAGGGGGGGGGGGGATGCATTGAGGAGATTCCTCACGGATATCATCAATGCATCCTTCAGGGAAGGACATCTTCCATCTTGTTTAAAGGAAGCGGCTGTTAGGCCGCTTCTGAAAAAACCTTCCCTGGACCCCCTGGATATGAGTAATTACAGGCCTGTTTCTCTGTTGCCATTTCTGAGCAAGTTAATCGAGAGGGCGGTTGCTCTTCAGCTCCAAGCTGTCTTGGATGAAACTGATTATCTAGACCGATTTCAAACCGGCTTCAGGACAGGCTTTGGGGTTGAGACTGCCATGGTTGCCTTGACCGATGATCTGCGTCTGAGCATCGACAGGGGTAGTGTGACCCTGTTGGTGCTCCTAGACCTCTCAGCGGCTTTTGACACAATAGACCACAGCATCCTCTTGGACTGCCTGAAGGGGTTAGGTATCGGGGGCACTGCACTCCAGTGGTTCCGGTCCTTCCTCTTGGTTAGGTCCCAGAGGGTGCTGCTCGGGGACAGTTGCTCCAGTAAGAGGGAGCTCACTTGTGGGGTCCCTCAGGGAGCTATCTTGTCCCCGATGTTATTTAACATCTATATGAAGCCGCTGGGTGAGATAATACGGAGTTATGGTGCTGGGTGTTATCAGTACACTGATGACACCCAAATCTATCTCTCCATGTCTCGTTCGTCGGCCTCGAATTCCAGTGGCATCTCCTCTCTCAATGAATGTCTTCGGGCAGTAATGGGCTGGATGAGGAAAAACAGATTGAAACTGAATCCAGACAAGACGGAGGTGCTCACGGTAGCGGCCCCGAAACCAAGAATTGGGTTGCAACCTCCAGTCCTGGATGGGGTCACACTCTCCTCCAGGGACTGTGTTCGCAGTCTGGGGGTGCTCCTTGACTCATCGTTCCTGATGACAAATCAAGTAAATGCGACAGTCAGGAGCGCCTGTTATCAGCTTCGGCTGATACGCCAGCTGCGCCCTTTTCTGGAAGTAAGGGATCTCGAGACAGTTGTGCACGTGCTGGTAACCTCACACCTGGACTTCTGTAATGCGCTCTACATGGGGCTACCCTTGTGCTTGATTCGGAAACTACAGCTGGTTCAAAATATGGCAGCCAGGCTTGTATCTGGAACATCTAGGAGAGACCACATCACTCCGGTTTTGAGGTCCCTCCACTGGCTGCCTATTGGTTTCCGGGCCCAGTTCAAGGTGTTGGTTATTACCTTTAAAGCCCTAAATGGCTTGGGTCCAAGCCATATAAGGGACCGCCTCCTCCCATATAATCCTCCCCGTGCACTCCGGTCCTCTGGGAGGAACTTGCTGGAGCCTCAAAAATCGAGGCTCTCGGCTACCTCCCAGAGGGCTTTCTCTGTTGTTGCCCCCAGGCTCTGGAACGGCCTGCCGGATCAGATCCGTCAGTTAACATCTCTGGACAGTTTTAAAAAAGCTGTCAAAACGAATCTTTTCCGACAGGCCTTTCCAGACTAAATATCCCGGCCTCAGGATTTCTCCTCTGTTCCCCCTTTACAGTGCATCTATACCCCCAAGAAATGGAAGTGGTGGGGTGTTTTTGTTTTTTTTATTGGTTCATATTTAAATTTTATATTTAATGAGTCTGTTATTGTTTTAATTGATATTTGATTTAATAATGCTTTAAGGGGGGGAGGGAATATACTGTTTTATCTTTGTTGTTCTTTTAATTGCTGTAAACCACCTAGATTGGTTCACCATAGGGCGGTATAGAAATAAAAATTATTATTAAATTATTATTTCTCTGTCCTTGTTCCTTTAAGATCTATAAGACTAAGATGATTTTAGATATTTATACTGTTAAGACCTATTGCAACATTTTGTGAGTGTGCTGGAGTGCCTTACCAGTGTCATGTACTCCATTCTCCATTCTCCATTCAATGACAGTGGTGGTGAGCCTATGGCACACATGCAAGAGGGGGCAGTCAGAGCCTTCTCTGTTGGTATGCATACCGTCGCCCCAGCACAGAGTTCACCAGAGTTCGTTACTAGAAAGGCAGAGGGACATGGCATTTTGTGATAAATAAGTGGGTTTGGGGTTGCAGTTTGAGCACTCAGTCTCTAAAAGTTTCACCATCACTGATCTAGGAGATGGTAGTCACCTAAAGACTGTGTATTCATTTGCTTTCACAGATCCATGGGCAACATTCAGAAGGAATTAAATATAGCTAAATATGGAATCAGGTAAAGCCTTGCATGATTATCTATCAAGGCAAACCCTAAAACACAAGACTTTTAGGAAGTCCCTAAAATGGAAATTTAGTTGTGTCCTCACACCATGGAAATGATGGGCATGACAGACAGAAAGGTAACATGTGCACAAACCCACATTTTAGTTGGTAAAATGTCTACTGAATACCTGATATTATGCAATATTTAACAGAACCCATCCTGAATTGGAAGTTTTTTAGGAATCATAAGAATGCATGAAGTTCTATGTTTGATTAGATAATAGTCTTTCCCAGGCAGGATCATGTTGAACCATTTCTGCCATGCCATTCTCTGACATTTAATCTTGCCACTTTTCTCATCTGGTTGATTTGCATTCCAAACACTGCCATATTTTCCTTCTCCTCAATAGCTTCATAAAGGCAGCTTATTTTAGTTCACTTAGGAGCTTCTACAGGTGACATTGACCACAATATTTCAGACTAGAAATACAACTGGAAACAGAAGTAAAAGAGAGAGGCAATTCACCCACAGAATTGCCTCTCTCTTTTGCTTCTGTTTCCAATTGTATTTCTAGTCTGAAATCTTCACATTCTTCTTTTCTTCCAAAATGTCCTTTTTGTTCTATTTTTCAATCTCTACATAATATGAAAGAAATGAAAGAAAGATGCTGGTGTTTTTTTTTTTTTTTTTTTGCTTTACTAGTCAGAACGGCAATCATTTGGCTCAACTGGACTGTGACTATACAACTATCTTGAAGTTCCTCACCTTCGGGGTCTTTCTTTTTAAGACCTCAATGTAGCATTAGCATTAGATGACCAAGGCTATCGTGTGTGACATCTTATGTTACATTTTTAGTCCTCTCCATCATAGAGTCTCCTAGTATTTCCTTTTTGAGTTACCAATGATACTATTGCTCAGGGGGGGGGGGGGAGCCTGAAACCCCAGCAATTGTTTGGCTATTGTCCATCCCAATATAAGGACAAAAACAGTGGTCCAGTAAGAATTATTATCCCAAGAAGTATATTTTCCCAGCTCTGTCATCTCCTCTTCTGCTTCCTCCCTCTCAGGTGGGTAGCCATTTCAAATTTCTGATCTTAGGAATAAGTTGAACCATACACAGAAGATATCCCCCCCCCCCCCAGTTTATAAAGAAACAAATCTGAATTGTGAGAAGTAAAAAGGGAGGTGAAAAAGACCACAATCAGCAGGAAGTCTTTTGATTCTTATAAATAAAAGTGGTAAGTTTGTTGTTGTTGTTGTTGTTGTTGTTGCTGTTGCTGTTGTTGTTGTGTGCCTTCAGGTTATTTCAGACTTTTGGTGAACCTATCACAGGGGTTTCTTGGCAAGTTTTATTTAGAGGATGTTTGCCATTGCCTTCCTTTAAGACTGAAAAATTGTGATTTGCCGAAGGTGACCCAATGTTTCTGTGGCCGAGCAGGGATTTGAATCCTGGTCTCCCAGTGTCCTAGTCGAATGCTCAAACCACTACACTACACTGGCTCTTAAAAATGACTAGTACAGCACATAAATCCATAACTACAGCAACATATTGGTTTGTCAGGATGAGCTCTACCTTTCAAAAAGAAGAGAAGCTAAGGTTGAAGAGGCTCCATCACTCTGTTGTTGTTGCTCTTCTTATTTTATACCCAGCTTTTCCAGAAATCTGGATTCAATGTGTTTAGTTAGAATGAGAGGGGAAAAGTTTATATGGGTTCCAAATCCAAATTTCACAGTTTTTGGTGGTATATGTATACCCCTCTTTTTTTGCTTTATACTGAAGGGGTTCCCCACACACTTATTTGGGGAGTATCATGGCAAGAAACGATGGTAAACCTGGTCCTTGTACCTAGTGTCCATCTAGATATGAATGGAATTTCATAGAATAGATGGTATCAGCATAAATGCTTATGGACAGTATGTTGTATCTGTAGGGTAGTGCTTCTTTCCATGTAGACCTATTAGTCCTATAGGTCACTTTCTTAGGCCCTTCTTTTGATGCAATCACCATCAAAGGAAGTGAGATGGGTAGGCACTCAGAAGAGGGACTATTCAATGTGGGCACCTTCATTGGTTGATGCTCTCCTTAGAGATGATCATTTGTCCTCTACATTGTTGTGCTTTTGATGATAAGTACAGGCCTTTTTATTTTCTAGGCTTTATTATAGTTTAATGCTATGTCTGAACAAAGCTGTTCTGCCATCCTTCCTCCTCACTTGAGTAACTCAAAAGTGTGTGTGTGTGGGGGGGGGGGGAAACACCAGGTCCTATGCAATTGTTTGTTGTTTTTCTTGATGTTATTCACACCGTCAGTGTGCATGAGACTTTACAGAGTTCTAAAGCTGAAAAAGGATGAAAAAGGAAAGAACTGGTTTCTTTCAAAAACCCTATTCTGGAAGCATTTGTTAAGCTAATGGTTCATTGTCTGCTAAATGGCTTATTTCCAAGAAAAAAATCCTGTGCCTCAATGGCTCTATCAGCTGCTGCCTTAGCTTGATAAGCCACCAAAAATGGGAGGATCCATAGAATAGCTTAATACGCACTGGTATACTGAACAAAATATCCTGATTTCCTCCCCTCACATTTATCATTCTTTCTTTTAGTGGCAGTAGGGATGAAGTTATTCCCTTTCATCTGATTCTGGTAGGTACACCTCCCCAATCCATCTGCAACTGACTTTTAAAAGAAGGTTCATCTCATCATACATAACTTTTATTTCTTCACAATGCTTTTGAAACAAAATAACTGGATATAGACTTCTGGCTACTTTTCGTTTAATTTGGAGAGAGCTGGGCTCCTCTAGGGTCCTTGGGCTGAATCCTAGTTCTTGATTCTTGGAGCTTATCTACCCATGGTGCATAGAGGGATTTTTATACTGATATACCACACATACACATGAAAATTGGACCTTTTTAAAGAATAAAGCAGGTAATTAAAGCAGGCCATAAACTAAAAACAAGTGCAAAAAAAGAAGAAAGGTTCTAAAAACTTGATACTCATAACAGTCTACTCTTGTACAGCAAATGAAAGTATGTGAAAAACTGGAGAAGCCCATCATGGACTGTGAATGGAGTCAATGGCTCTGCATCAGCACTGGTAAGAGTTTCCTATTGATTCAGTTCATGGTGGCATTCTCAACGATTATCCACGATGAAAGCCTTTGCTATGGTAGTTTACCCTGGAATTTTGCCTTAGTTATCTGTCCATATTCCATTGATCTTGCCTTAAAATATATACACAGCAAGCAAATATAGTTTAAATTTCCAATTACTTTTCAAATATTTACTAATGCCCTAAAAGTATTTTCTGCATTCACTTCTAAAATAGATTATGGTAAACCATGCTTTAATGCTGCATTGTATTAATAAACTGCCTCACTTAGCAACTGTGTTGGAGGCCACTGAGATATTTAATTGAAATAATTACTAGATTTAGTAGTATTCAAGTTGTTTGATGCTCGTGCTCCTGCACCATACCCAGCTCAGAATAATAAGAAAAATAGTGCAGCATTAAAATATTCTCAGGACAGCACAAACATTATGGGTCCATCTAAATCCCTCTCCCTCCATTCTTTAAGAAGATGCACTTAATTGCAAGCTTTGTTGCATTCTTAACTATGACAGCTCTATACAATGCAATGTATTTCAGAATAGTGAAGCTCCACAGGATCCCTGATCTTTAATATTATTGTTGGGATCTTTAATGTGGAGAGGAGAAATAGCCATTTTAAAAACTGAGCTGAAGAGCGTTTCCAAGGGATTTGTAATTTACTTTTCTTTAAACAATGAAAAACAGCTTAGTTAAACTCTCCATGCTTCATGTAACAAGAAACCAAATACTGAAAGTGGAAAGCCAAACAACTGGTTTGCTCATGAGAACTTTCTAAATGAAACTTACCACACTGAGAAATGCAGTTGCTTAACCCTTGACAATCTACAGATATGCAGATGTGGAACACTTTCTTGAATGCAAATTTTAAATGTTGATATCTGGCAAATGCTCAAGGCTAAACCCTGAGAAGATTATGGGGCTATGCAGATGGGTGACTCTGGGCCACTCATGCTACTAGTGGATTGGGGCCATGGCAACTGCACGCCACGGCCCTGATCTTTCCTTTTTCCACCCCTAAATGAGCAGCAAAATCCCACTCCTTTTAGGAGCAGCAAAAGGTTGCCCTAAGAGCCGGTGCTGCAGCTCTTCTGTGCCCTTTCGGTGCAGTGTGTCTACACACTGTGCTGGGAGGGTGTCTTGACACTGCACACCATGCGTATGGGCACGCGGTGTCAGGACGCCGTTGGGTTGGGGTTGGGATAGCCGGCGTGTGGCTGCTCCTGCCCCAGGCTGGCCCTTTAGGCTGATCTGCAATGCCCCTATGTTATTTAAAACAGAAACTAAGGGCAAACTCTGTTTGACCCTCAGAGTGCCCATTCATTTTAAGACCTTAGAACCAGAAAAATAACAATACATATTTATATATTTATTTATTTATTTAAAAGATTTTGTTCCAAAGCTCTCATAGGTTACTTTTTAAGACTACAATTCCTCAATGTTGGCTAAGAGATAAATGCAAGATACCACAATTACACAAGAAAAATGAAATGCACAAATATTGGATGGGTGATACCTGGCTTAACATATGAAAAGAGCTCAGGATCTTATTAGGCCACAAGCTAAATATGAGTTAACAGTATAGAAAATGGTTGTTTTGTTCTGCTCCAGAGACTACAGCATCAACCGATGGATTCAAATTACAAGAAAATAGATTCCACATAAACATTAGGAAGAATGGCTTTAACTGAGGAGCTGTTCAGCAGTATAATAGACTGCCTCGGAGGATGGTGGACTCTCCATCTTTTGATGTCTTTAAATTGAGGTTGGGCAACCATCTCCCAGGAGTGCTTTATTTGTGTATTCTTTCATGCCAATGGGTTGAACTAGTTGGCCCTTGCAGTCTTCTCCAACTCATGATTTTGCAATTATAGAAGGGAGAAAAAGGAAAAATATATACATTTCCCAAGCTGTGCAGGAGCTGTATTTCATTGTATGCTGAGCTCTATCTATGACAAAAGTGTCTAGAGAAAAAATGGCAAATTGCCATAATATGGCAGTGGATAGGGAGCAGTGATTTGAGCATTGGACTATGACCAAGTTTCAAATCCCCACACTGAAACCCACTGGGAAACCATAGGCATGTCACACCCTCTCAGCCACAGAGGAAGGCAAAGGCAAAACCCATGCTGAACAAATCTTGCTAAGAAAACCTTGTGATGGGTCATCATAGGGTTACCAACAACAATGGCAATGGACATTTTGCTATTTTCAACCCAGAGGTGTTCAAAGATCTTTAATTATTTCTCAATTAATAGCTTTGCACTACTGAAAATTTAAAAGGTAAGCAGATTTAACACTATCATTAACTCACTTTTTGAACATAGTTCTCCATTCTTTCTATCAACCTGATTAGATCTATGAAGTTACATGGCACAAATGGATAGAAGTAGAAAGAGTGCATGTCTTAAACATTTTCTTGCTTTAAATTGATTTGCTATGAGCAAATTTATGTGAAAAAGCTAAGGACTCCAGTCTTCCACTTTCTACATTTATTTAAATGGAGTTAAAGCCATTTTCATGGATGACTTTAGCCATAATCACTTATTCTGAAAATATGTGGAGTCAACCAATTTAGAGTCAAGTTTGTTGACCTCCTCCATCTCCTACCCCCTTTTCATATAAAAAGTGCTAATTATACACAGCTCCTCCCTCTATAGACTGTTCTTCATGCAATTGGGAAACCCAAACACACACACACACACACACACACATGAATCCTCAGTCACATGAAAAAAAATCTATGTAGTCTGTGCAGTCTGCGCAGTCTTGTCACTCTCCACATGAGTAGAGCAACAGAACCACAGTTGGAATTGGAGCTTCCTCTTCACAAGCTTTCAGAATAAATAAATAAGATGTATGTTTCCAAAGTCTTGGGTATAGTGCTGAATTCAGTGTTGAGCCTGAAAACTTTCTGTGGTGGCCACTTGAACAGTTAAAGCCAGTGCACCAGCTGCACCCATTCCTCATCTTGCTATGGTGCCACATGTCTTATTTATATCATATTTGAATTATTGCAACACACTCTACAGGGCTGATTTTTAAGAAGGCTTGGAAACTTCAGCTGGTCCAAAGAGCTGCAGCCAGATAGTTGATTTGGGATGGTTACAGGTAGCACACAATTCCTTTGGCTAGTGGTGTGTTTCTGGGAAAAATGCAAAGTATTAGTTATGACCTATAAATCCCCAAGCAGTTCAGATCTAGTTTATTCAAAGAACCATATTGTCCCATACAAGCCTGCCCTAGATTTGAGATTTTCAGGATAGGTTTGTCTATCAGTCCTGTCACTCTTACAGCTCAATGGTATACAGGTCTTCTTAGGGGCTGCTGTCAGTTGAATTTTCCTTCCTAGAAAGGATAGACTTGGCAGTCCTTCCTATTTGCAGATGAAGACTTTTTATTTATTTTTATCCTGCCCTTCCCCCCAAGTTCAGCACTCAAGACAGCTTACAACAGATTAAAAAAAAAACATAGAGTCACACAATACAAAAGTTAAAAAGTGACTAAACTATATATAATCAGTTAAATAAATAAACCACAAAAGCACACACAATAGCACAACAAAAATAACAAAGAGAATATCCAGCACATTTTATAAGGCCTGTACCACTTAAACAATCAGTCCTCATAGGCATGTTGAAGCAGAAAGGTCTTCATAGACATGTTAAAGCAGAAAGGTGCAGAAATTGAATATGGAGAGTGCCAGTGTAACCCCTCAGGAAAGAGAGTTCCAGAGCCTGGGGGCAAACACTGAAAAGACTCTCTCCCATTTCCCCACCAGATGTACCTGTTAGGGTGCTGGGCCAACAAGAATCCTCCCCAGCCAATCTCAATATACAGTCAGATTCATATGGGGGAATACTGTCCTTCAAATAACCTGGAACTGAAATTTTCTCCTCCTTACTTTTTCTTGAATTTGTTTTAATTTTTTTTTCTACTGATAGTTTGTGTTTTAATTTTTGGATAGTTTTACTGATGAGTGCTTTTATTTGTATGCTTTAGTTTTTGTAACCCAGAATCTCTGTACCAAATTATTTTTATTAGTATAATTATTGTTATTCCAACAGAAAGTTATGGATAGAGCATTGGTGCATAGCTTGGTGCATTTAGCAAAATGTTTATGTTTCATAGTGATTAAGAATGTTCTTGTTCAACCTTTTTTTCTATTGACAATAAGCCAGGTCATGATAGACCTTCTTAGAGATTTTTTTTTTAAATCCTTTTTCTTGTCAACAACTGCACCTCCACAATTGCTGTAGAATGTGGCCTGTTGGCTGTCATGAATCACATAAGTTGTGCCATAATATTGTTTGCTACTTATTTGATGAAAGATTTCCTCTGGATCATTATTTGTAGAAATGTGGTTACTTAAAGAAACATTAATGAATTGAGCAACCAAACCAGAAGCCACAAAGGAACACCAAACACTTATTTGACAGTAGTCTTTTCTGGAGTGCTCTGAAAACCATGACATAATGATATGAACAGAGCATCTTAACCTAATTATTTGCTATCTGATAACTTTTTGCCACATAAATGTTTGCTTGAATGTATCTTATCAAAGGAATGTTTGTACCTCAGATTAGTCACTGCTTGGCTAAAGATTTATGTAATCAGCTTAATTCATTAAAAAAATACAAATACCCATTACCACTTAATTTGTGTAATACATACTGACCATGCAATTAAAAATTAAAACAGACTATTGAAATTGTAAGGTCAAGAAATGTTCAAGTATCTATAGGTTAGTCCGTTTATCTTTTTGTTCTGAAAAGCTATTATGCAGCCCAGACCTTTTGGGTTTGAAGAACAGAAAAAGGTCACAAGTGAAATGAGATGAATATTCTGAATTCATCCCTGGACAGACTTGTATACAGCAACACACTGTCTCTACTAATTCATCACTCTCCAGTTTGAGAGGTGGCAGAGGGTTCATAGAAAGAGTGGATTGATGGAGCCCAAGAGGTGGGTTTTCCCTTGGGTGGAAATCAAAACCCCACAAAAAGAGCAATATGAAAAAACCTGTTTTGCTTAGCTTTTCTTACTACTTGCCAGTGAGAGGCTGCTGTTAGCTTTGAAGTTTAATTTATTTTTTGCTTCTGTGGGTGCTGGTTAAAGTTGTCCATTTCAAAAACCTTAAAGATGTTCATTATATGTCTTTGCTGCTTAATAAGAGGGTTTTTGTTCCCTTTCACATTAACACGTGTTTATGATGACATTGTATTGGACCTTTGACAATGGCCTTTCATTGGAAAGGAAATAATCTTACCAATAATTATTTTATGAATTTCTTCTTTTCCCCCCAAAGTGGAAATGTAAATCTCCAAAGAATAAATTCTCAATGTAACCTTGAAAGAAGCATTCACAAAGCACAAAGATATATCACATTTTGGTGTTGGGAATGTAAAGAACCTGCCATTTATTTTAGCTGGTAATTGTTCAGATTTTGTCTCCTGTTAAAAAGTATGACCAGAAAAATGCAAAATGTTTAAAAAAAAAAAGAAAAAAAGAAATGCACTGATTTTTTTTAAAAAAATATTTCTGCTCATATAGGCTATTTATTTTTGTATGTAGAGTAAGCCCTCTTTGGCCCCCAGCCTCTTTAAGAACTAGCAGCCAGAGGGGAGAAGGTGGTCCGTTGACCTTCCAATTGGGCAAAAAGGATGACATTTCCATCACCTCCTATCAGTAGGCTGCAACAAAGACTTGCAATAGAGGTCCTGCTTCTAATAGTCACAGACTCTCTTGCTGGTGCAAGGGGTGAAAATGTCATCTTTTGTCACCGCAGTGCTGGATTGGGCAGGTACATGATGCCATTCCTCTCCTCTTTCCCGCCCCACTATTCCCAAGAAGCCTCTTTTCTTCTTTTCCCCCCCCCACTTTCTTTTTTTAAAAAATATTTTCTTACCCCCCACACACCTAAAGTGTATTGCCTTAATTGCTGAATTCAGTTAAAAAAAATAAAAATAGAAATAAACAGGAAAAGAAAAAAAAACCCAAAAGGTATGCTGGGTAAGGCAAAAGCAAGGCAGGGAACATACTGGGAAAGTGAAATATACCAGGAAATAGCTCCGGTCATTTTAATGGAGGACATGTGATAAGGAAATCTCCCAAACCAGTATGTATCTGATTCCTTTTTCTGATTGCATTGAGATTGGGGCTCATGTGATAAAGTCCATAGAGTTACTGAATACAGAGCAGTTACGGATCTGTAACTCTATTAATATGTAACTGCGATGTGAACATCAGCCTCCGTATAAATCACAAAGGGGGATATTTGAAAAGGTTTTTTTTTTTTAAAAAAAATCATCAAGGTTATTCAAACTGCTTATTGATTATAGGATACATTCCCAAATTTCAAGCAACTATACACTTCTTATTTTGTCAGGTCAATCCCAAATAGTAAGGGTACTGCTCCTCAGTCTTCCAATTTACAGATGTAGAGAGCGACCTTGGTTTGTGCAACATGTGTTTAGAACAATATGTGAATAGTAGATGGAGGTTTCAAGAAAAGGGCCAGAATGTTCATGTTTATGAACATTTCCCATGGTATTTGTAACTCTGAGGTTTTATTGTACTGACATAGCAATTGTGAGCTAACTATATAGTGGTATTTGACCATCTAAGAACCCAAAATCAATAAGCAATTAAACGCAGAGGAAAATCACTCTAATAAATTATTGTCTATGGGTTTATGCGTTTCATTTTGAAAATGCAGACAATGTTTGTATGAGTATCATCTGTATCACAATATTAGAGGCTGTGGATGGGAATGTAAGATTATAGTGTTTAATAAGAAAAGTACAAGTCCTTCAAAGGTTTTATAAGTTCAGTTAGGAGGAGTGATTTAATGTAATATTAATGGGTGCCCAATGAAATTAAAAAGCAGAAAATAGTGAATCAATGGATGACCAAGGAAATTAGAAGATGGCAAATACTATATTAATAAAGTGAAATTACTTTTCACATAATGAATAGACTTCAGAATTCATTTACATTGGATAGCCTCTCATAATACTAGAATCTGGATTCATCCAATGAAGCTAAATGGTGGCAGAACAGACAAAATTGCTTGTTCGGATAGCTTATAGTGAAATGTGGAATTCCCTTTCAGAATATATGGTTATGGCCATCAACAGATGGCTTTAAAAGGGATTAAATAAATTCATGGAGGATAAGGCCTATTAGTCATGATGGCTATATGCTATTTCCAAGATTAGAGGAAGCTAGACCCCTATATCAGTTGCTAGAGAAAAACAGGAGGAGACGACTTTCTGCCCTCATATTCTTTTACTGAACTTCCCATGGATCTCCGGTTGGCCACTTCTGAACTACACAGCTTTTCTTCTGCTCTGACTTTAATAGTTAAATATTTAATGAATGTCAAAATTGGAAAGACTTTACTACAGACTACTTCCTGTAGTTCAGGAAATATATGTACATGTTGAGTATTCCTTATCCAGAATTTCAAAATCCAGAATACTCCAATATTCAAAATTGTCCATATCAGTAGCTGAGATAATGACACCTTTGTTTTCTGATTATTCAGTGTACACAAACTTTGTTTTATGCACAGAATTATTTAAAAATATTGTGTATAAAATTATCTTCAGGCTATGTTTATAGAGTATTTATAGAACATAAATGAATTTCATATTTAGACTTGAGTCTCATATCCAAAACATTTTATTATGTGTGTGCAAATATTCCAAAATCCAAAAAATTAATAAGTTACATTTCTGTGTTTTGGATAAGGGGATACTCAACCTGTATTTCTAATATACAAGGCAATTTGATATGTTTTTTAGGCTCATGACCTTGTGGAGTAAATCGACAAAAATTACAGATGCCAAATAAGAGCTGAGAATGTTGTTCAGATCTGGCTCAGTGAGTCCATGGTTGAATGTTATGATACTGTGTTACCATAATTTAACTATTCAGACTAATCTCAAATTATTATTAGAAAGATACTTTAAAAACTTCTGCTCATCTGAACTTCTTCCCAAATTTTTGGGGTGCAGTTTGGAGATTTTAGCCTAAATGCACTTATTAGTCCCAACTTCAGTAGACTCATTGGATCAATTGAACCTTCAATATTATTAACATTGATTCAATGAGTGTACTATAGTTAGGACTATGGGAATTTGATTCAACATACTTTTTTTTCTGAGAGACTATTTGTAAAACATTGTGTAACTTAGTTCCAGGGATTGTTCAATGTCAAATGAAGACTGACACATTTGTTACTGGCATATCTAGCTGTTTTACAGATGCATGCTGGCTTGCTTGCAGTGGAATGAAGACAAAATATGGAATACCTGATATGGAAAAGGCAGCTAACACATGTATCATTTGCTGAACCACTGAATAGGCATTCATATACAATTGGAAGAATACAGACATCTCTTTCATCCTCTCTCCTCCCCCCCCCCCCGAGATACTTACCAGGGCAGAGATCTTAAAGCATGGGGAGATTGGTAGATAAGGAGGCATTCCATCAGGTATATTGGCTTTAGCCTTTGGATGGAGGGAACCCAGCACATTTAATTGGGTCCATAAGTGACCTTTATCATAAGTGAACAGGCAGCCAATGTAATTCTTTTACAATTGGCATGATACAAGCCTAGCTGTATCACTGAAGAGTCTGATGGCCATATTCCATCTGAACCATCTTCAAGGGCAGCCCCTTTGAATTTCCAGTTCCTGGGACACTGAGAATAAATGAACCAGACCTCTAATTACTGGAGAGCACAAAGGAACTGATGATTAGCCACTTACACATTATGAAATGGATAACATGCACTAGTTAAAAGAGAGAGAAAGAGAGGGAGAAAGGGAGAACAAAAGGGGACACTGATTTGCATACAACTGCATATTTAATTTGTACAGATGATTGTAATGTATCTCAACCCAGTAGACAAAACAGTAATCATGTCTGTGTCCCTTCTGAGTCTGGTAGGCAGGTGCTAACTGTGGATGGGCACCTTTGATGTCCCTGATCTTGCTCTTTTTGGTTCTTTACATTTATATCAAACTTGGACTGGACTGCCATTCAAATAGAGGACACCTTGAAAAAGAAGGCTGCAAATGAAGGCACATTATTATTCTAGAACTGACATGAGATTCAAGAAGAAACATCAATTTGGCCTTCAGTAGTTGTGTAATACAGATATATTCATATTGCCATGTCTGAGTACATGCAAATTATGCAACCACAAGTATAGGGAGCTGAAACAAAGAAATATATTATCAGATATCAATCAGTAGTCTAGATTCTCCCACCCCACCCCAGCATAGGCAAGCCTATTAGTTCCCTTTTTTCAAAGCAATCAAGGGGTTGCAGATTTTATGGGCTCTGTCTTATCAGGTTGTACCAGATTAAATAAAATTACATTGAGATTGTTGTTGTTAACAGCTGTAAATCGATTTTGACTTATGATGACCCTATGAATGAGAAACTCCCAAGGCAATCTGTTATCAACAGCTCTGCTCAGATCTTACAGACTCAGAACCATGGATTCCTTGACTGAGACTATCAACCTTTTTGGCAACCCATAGTACCGGCAGAACCCATCTCCAGTACCTCATTTTAAATGAGTTGGTCCCCCCCCCCCCCCAGCATTCTTCACTGTCTGGCCATCACAACCATACATAGAGAATGAAAATACAATGGCATGGACAATCTTGGTTTTGGCATTCAATTTTATATTTTTAACACTAGAATATCTTGTCTAGTTTTTACATAGACCTTCCAAGTTCTAGTCTTCTTCAGATTTCTATAGTCATTTTGATTAATAACTGAACCAAGGTATGGGAAATCCTTGATTAATTTATCTTCATTGTCTACTTTACAGTTATGTAAATCGTCTGTGGTCATCCTTTTTATTTTCTTAATGTTCAACTATAAACCTGCCTTTGTATGTTCTTCCTTGATTTTCATTCCAAATATTTTCTGTTGATAGTATGATGTCATCTGCATATTTTAAATTGTTGAAGTTTCTTAATTCAGTTTTCACACCTCCTTCCTCTGAGGCTAATCCAGTTTCACATATGATATGATCAGCATTCAAGTTAAACAAACTGCTATGTCCTTTCTAATTAATTAGGTTATATAGATCTTGTTAATCATATATGTATTCATTTGACACCATGATTGATTTTATTTATTTATTTTATTTTACAAATTCTTCTAAAGAGATATTCAAGCACTGCAAACAAATTTTCCATCCAAAAGAATTATAGCTTTATATTGTAAATCCTTATTTAGTAGCGATCAACAGAGCAAACATCAGATAAACATCAGACATACAGATGAAACAAATACAATAGAAATAGCATCAAATTACAAAAGTAGATAATATTAATTGGGAATTCAATTACAAAATTTACTCCTCAACAATGTAAAATTAACATTTTAAAATCATTGTAAAATTTTAAAATACCATTTTACGCTGACAGACCATTGCTGCTGCACAAAAGCTGGCCACTTTAGTTGTTACTGATGGACACTGGTCTGCCAGCAAATAAGATACATAAAACTCATCAGTTCTTCTAGGAAAACCTCTAAGAATATGATAAATAAAAATGTGATGGTAACCATTATAAAAAAGGGAAATATAACAATACATGTCCTACTGTCTCCACTGTGCCAGCTCCACAGGGGCATATGCATGCATCGTAAGGGATATTATTGTATCTCCCTTCCAATAAAGCTGAGGGTAAAACAATAAATTTTGCTAGTGTGAATGCTTTCCTATATTTTGGAAGGGTTAAAACACTCAAATGGTTAGCTAACAGAAAAGCATGACCATTATCTCTGAAGTCAGGGCATGAGGTGGCTCCATTTACATGTTCTTGCAACTTATTATCTATAATACGCTGATGAATTTGCTGTTTTGTTTTCATTTAACCCATTTCCAAAATAGTGGTTCATGAGAAACCCAATTTAGCTAGTTTCTTGTTCAGAGTCTTATTCCATCTGGAAAGAAACCCATCAGTTAATACCAAAGGAGCCAATCCCACTAGGGTATAAAGCATTCTTAGCCAAAAATTAAATACCCATGCCTGAGACTCAATTCACATTTGACCTGTCTCTAGATGTAAAACTGCACAACTAGGAAGACCAAGAATGGATCTCAAAATTTTTGTCTGTGTGGATTCCATTGAAACAAAATTAGTATAAACACACCACTTTGCCCCATCTAACATCTGTGCCAATGCCTTCCTATTAAAGACCTGAATGGCTGATGGAATATGCTGACCTCCTTTGGTTTAAAAAAAAAAAAAAAAAGGATATAAGTGACTTTATACTTCTTTGAGCATTTATCATAATTAAGAGATGTCAAAGCTTAAAAATAAGCTTATATGTGTGTGTGCATGTGTGTCAGATTTAACAGCAACAGGGATATGAAGGTGATCACAGGTTAAATTTAAATTGTAACTCTAATTTTGTTTGACCACATAACAGGAAAGGTTTAATTTCATGGAGACATGAGTACACATGTATTTTAAACATTTAGGTTAGGGTAAGGAGGATCAAGTCCTGACTCCCTTGAAGTCAATAGGGAACCTCACAGTTTCATGATTTTAAAATTGTATTTTTTAATCTTTCCCGCTGGAAAATGCTTCTTTTACCATAGGTGGTTTCCAGACTGTGGGAAAAATCTTGGTAGCAGATAACTTCCAGTATAGATACTATATTTTACAGTATTTAGCTAAATCTAGCTTGTCCTACCTCCTCAAGGCCAAAGTAGATTTTACATTATGGATAGGTAATTTGGGATTGGGTGTTGTTGTTGTTTTTTAACTTTACATACAAAGTGTGGAGGGGGGAGGAGAAGTAACAATCAGGATCCAAATCAAGGCATGAATAAAAAAAATTTTTAACCCTTTCCAGCAATAACAACAAAAACCTTTCTAGATCAGGCCAAAGGCATGTATAGTACAATGTTGCCACAGTGACCAACTTAGCAAGACAAGAGTTCAACTGCACTCTGTTTTATGTTTTAATTTTTGTAAGCTGGCTTGAGTTCCAAGACTGGGAGAAAGCTAGATATAAAATGAAGGATCTAGTGATGTTCCTCAGCAACTGATACACAGGAACATGCTGTTTATGCCTCTGATACCTGAGGGAAGATATGTTTGCCATGGTTAGTAGCTCCAACCTCCATTAATTTAACACATCTCCTTTTAAATCTATCTGAATTGGCTAGCATCACTGCACCTTGTGGTAATGAATTCCAGAGTTTCATAATATATTATGTAAAGATGTTCTTCCTGTTTATCTGTGCAGAATCTCCCACCATTCAGCTTCAGCAGATTACCCCAAGTCTAACTTTATGGAATGCGGCGGCGGGGGGGGGGGGGGGGAAGTTGCCCTATCTATTTTCTTCAGCAATAGAACGATTTATAATTTCCATTCCTGAATTTCTAAGAAAAGTCCTTCTCATCAAAGCTGTTATTTGAATCAAGACAGAAGCAGCTGTTAGTGTCATTCTCTGAAACAAATGGCAGCCTCAGCTCCTGAAACAAATAGCAGTCATCTAGAGATTCAGTGCCACTGGGAAAAAGGAAACAACAGTGGTTCCAGTAGTAGGAGTAATTCCAAATCGAATGACAAAACATCTGAATGAAATTGCCATAGATAGGATCAAAACAGCACCATAGCAAAAAGGTGATACTACTAGGAATACGTCACATTATCTAATGATGTCACACAGATTCGTACATTCTTGGATATAATCCAAATCATTGATAGCCCAGAATTCAGCGACGCTTGGTAGACTGTGAAAACAAGATACTTTTTAAAAAGTCAGTGCAAGGGTTTTAACCCTGAAGAGAAAACTTGGGACAAATAAGATATTCTCTTGATATGGCAGGACAATGGGGAGGGGCCAATCTAGCCTCTTATGGGAGACAGTTGTACAGTCTGGGAGTAGCAACCCAGAATATATTCTTTTGCACACCTATCCACCACCCAGCTTCTATTATGCTGCAATTTTTGTTCAATTTCAGTAGCCATTTTGAATGCATTTGGATAGAAACACAATCACACTGCTGTCAAAATGGCAATACAGCAAAGTGAATGCAGTAGCTGGAGTTATGGGAGAAAGAGAAACATGAAACAGACTTCTCCAAAATGCATCAGACTATTGGTTGGAGTAACAAGAAAACTCTCCCACCATCACTCCCCCTGTCCACAATGACATGAACCTGTGAATTTCCTGCTGTCAAACAAAATTGAAAGCAACAGCCACAGCTATTCTGAGAAATGAAGAGCTTCCTTTTGGGTATAAAAAACTTACAAAAAGAAAGTCGACCATGGTCTAATTCTATAACATTTTGAAAAGTTGATCTTTGGATACTCAGGCCAGGCAAAGGAGTTCACTGTTTCTTTTGCTTTTTTATATTTGTATTAGTATAATATAAAATTCTGAAAATCATGTAGCAGTTTCAGGTTAATTTGTTGTTATATTTGCTAGCTTCTTTCATTGCATTATTAAAACATTTAGTACCGTATGTGTCATTAATATTCCAAAATGTAATTAGCATATTTAATCAAAAACAATTAGGACCAAGCACTGCTTCCCTTTTTAAGTAATAAAATATTTATGGATGGAATAAACAAAATGAAAGCCAAAAAGCACTTTGAGGTGTTGATTTTGTGAGGGGGGGGGGATAAAAGGGAGAAGAGGGGGAGGAAACACATGAGAAAGGCGATAACTTCTAGTGTATAACTGCCTCTGGTGGATTTCTTCCATGGTTTGCCTCCAGGGAGTTTCAATCATTGTGTGTCAATTCCAAAGAAATAAAATTTCATTATAGTTTCTCAATACCACAATAATAATATAATAATAATAATGATAAAAAGAATACATGAACTAAGTAAAGTTGTATAAAGGCCTCCTTGAATTAGCTTTGCCTTGTAAGATCTTCTGGTGAGCTATAAACATTACAAATGCTTATTAAGACTTGATAATCCTGATATTACAAACTTGACCAGAGGGACAATAAAACTAAAAAGTAATCGATCTGATCAGAATTCTACTTTACCATCCTTTTCTTTTCAAACAAAGGTTGCAAAAACAATTTCTTCATTTTCTCTTCATTTTTTCTTATTGTCACATTTCTTTTTAGGTACCATGAACAGTGAACATCTAAGGTCCTAAATAAGTCCAGTGTAGATCCAAGCACTTGTTCTAATGCAGCTATCCCTACATGTGTATTAGTCATAAAATATGATACAAACCATAAATCCCAACAATTACACTATGGATTTAGTGCCTCACACTAACACAGTTTGTATACACAGTTGTGTAAAATAGGATTTCTGTTTCTAATTTTTTAATCTAGGAACTGGAATATGTTATAAATTTGACAGTTATGCAGAAAATGTGGGTACTTGTGAAAGGAACTTAAAATATAAAATGGTCACTGGATTCTGAGATGGCCAGGTGGCAGAGGAGGAGGAAGGGCAAATGCTAGATAGTGAAGAGCTGGACAATGAAGAAAGCTGATATAAAGAAAACTCATTTGAAATATGATGCTGGAGAAGAGTGCTGAGGATACCATGAACAGCCAAAAACCAAAACCGAAACCAAAACAAACAAACAAAACAAAACAAAACAAATGGGTCCTAGAACAGAACAAGCTTGAATTCACCAGGGAAGCCAAGATGATGAAACTGAGGTTGTTCTACTTTGGCCACATTATGAGAAGGCATGACTCAGTGGAAAAGACAATAATGCTAGGAAAGGTAGAGGCAGCAGAAAGAAAGAAAGAAAGAAAGAAAGACCACATACCAGACGAATAGACTTAATTAGAGAGGTCAGAAACCTTAATTTATAGAACCTGAGAAGAGCAGCTGAGGACCATAGGTTCACCATGAGTTGTGGTTGGCTTGAGGGCAATTAGTATACTGTACATTCTCTTCAGTAAATCAGTGTTTTCACAATTTGTTTTGAGGTGAGATTTTTGGTGAAACATAGCCATATCTAATCACACTTTATGCCAGTCTTCTGCAACCTGATGCACTGCATATGATATCTTCCATCATGGCTGGGAATGACCATGCAGGTTGAGAATGATAGGAGTTACAGTCAGGAAAGTTTGCTTTAGGTCTTCTAACATGCAGAAAATTCTCAATAGGTTGAAAAAGAACCCCAAGAACCCTCTGGGACAGGACAGACAAAACAGCTTTATATCAAATCAAGGGATCAGTCTGAAGTCTTCTGTGTACAAAGCACATGCTTTATCACTGAGCTATGTCTCTTCTTTCAGTCATTCCACTCTGAAATTATTGTTCCTTTTTTACTCTTGCATAAACCAGGCTATTTTTCAAAAAGGTCCAAATATTATATGTAATACTGCTGTCCCCAAAATGCATGAATGATCAAGTATGTAGAACAGGAAAACTTCTGAAATGCAGAAAACATTTGTTCATCTCCGAGGGAAACAAAGTTGAACCAAACAAACAAATAATATAGACACAAGTCTCTTGGGGCAAAATCTCAATGCAATTCCACATGTTTTAACAAATTAAGAAGTAAATAATGTGCCAGCATTATAGTTCAGCTGTATGAATGGACCTCTGAAATGAGATATATCTGTTGCTTCAACAGTTATTTCCTGTACAAAAACAAAACCCCAAACCCTGATGGTAATGTACAGTTTTATTTTGATGAATGCTACTGTAATTTAATATTAACCCTTCAGGGCTCCCAGTGAATGGTGTGGTCATTTGAAGCTGAGGTTGCTTGCTTTCTCTCCTTATGCCTGGGAAAGAACTAAAGAAGACTGATAAAAATCCATTTTTCAATGAGAGGATGTCATCAGGGACATCTCTGTGAATAAAAAGAGAAATGCAAAGGTTACTACATGTATCATTGCTACACAGTTCATAATACTACATTTGAAACTTTAATTTATTGGTAGGAGGTGTCCAAATGGTTAAATTTTGCTCAGTAATTTTTTCCCCATTTTTGTTAGTCATGAATATATCCAACCATACAGAGGCCATCAAAATCTTGCCACTAGAGATTATAAAGTCTACTTACATAGGGTTCCTGGGATTTTTCATGTTCTTATGGAAAATATCTCTGAAATCCCTGAGCTGAACATTTTGATCTCATTTGTGGATGTGAGCGATATTGAGAAAGGGTTGAGGAGTGAAGAGAACACTTTTCTCGCATAATTTCATTTGTCAGGAGAATCTTGACGCTGACATTGGAAGAGTGATTTAATTGATTTTAATCATACACCTGAGATTGGGAAATTGAGCCCTCCGTCCTGAAAAATAATTCTAGGCTTCCCTGAGAATGTCTAATTCGTAGCTAATAGTTTCTTTCCTCCCTCCCCTTGAAGTTTTGTTATGAAGTTTAGAAATACAGATGAAAGACTGAGACAAAGAAATATTTACCACAGTCTCCAGATTAGCAAATCATTCTCACAGCTTCAGTGCATACATACATAATAGAGTTAGAGCAGTGTTTTGGACAGTAAGCCCATTAACAATTTATGTTTGGCATAGAGAAAATAAATCTACACTCACGTCCACACACACACCACATTTGGAATCATTAATAAGGTTTATTATCCAACGATAATGAGAGGGTTAGTTCATCAAGGGTGCAAAAGAACACAGTCTTCTCAGGACCATCTCTATCATTAGGCCAAGAGACACATTGTTCACAATACATAGCAGAGAGTTACACCTTTATTTGTTTGTTCCCCTTCCCCTTAAAAAAAAATACTGTGTAAAGAATAAAATTCTTATTGGGAACACCACATGTAAGGATGGGATATGTATCTCTTTCCTCCCCAAATACTATCAAAATAGTTTTTTGGCTCCACACTGTGCATGGATAGGAGGCATAGTAAAATATTGGCTTAGAAAAAAGTTATAATCAATGCCAATGGGATTTGCCCACCCCATAACCTTAGATGCATCAGGGGGATGGATATCTCCATTCTGATGGTGACTGGGCAGAGATACGCCTTCCCTCCATATGTGTTGCTTCCTAAAGATTTGTGAATCTTTTACTGACAATTCGTGGAAAAAAAGAAACAACTATTTGCAGTTACACTTATGTGGCATGCAGCTTGGTCCTAAAACAGCCAATTTTGGAGTTCAGCAAGGGGAAATGAATGTTATTTAACTTATTATTGCATTTTTACTGCCAGATACCAGTAAGTAAAATGTTCTATTTCAGTGCCACTAGGGACTCTCCCCCCCCCCCCCACACACTTTAGATGCATCAAGGGAAGGGATATCTTCATCCTGATAGTGATCAGGCAGGTATAAACCATGTGGTGATGGCTATTAAGAATGAATAAGACTTCCTCAAGAGATATTTGTCAGATTTTCTGTCTCAGGTGTCAAAAACATAGGCCTACTGTAACATGCCATTTGACTTGGGTACTGGACACTATTGGTTACTACGTCTGAGGCTGAAAAATGCTTTAGGACATCCATGGGTGTAACAGGAGGGGAGGTGATACTCAGTCAATGATTCTTCAGTGTTGCCCTGAACTTTGAATGGCTATGGCTTTCGTTCCACCTAACTAACTGCTATCCCATTAAAGAGTATCAATGTCTCTAAACTTGGTTTATCAAGTAGGAGACAGATTTCTTTCTGCATGGAAAATTGCCAGGTTGTTTTGCATCTGCCTGATAGCAAATGACCGTCATGTACTATTATTAAATATGTTTGAGGTTTGATTAAGGTCAGCAAGAATTCCATTATCCCTGAAAAACAATATATTAAAAGCTGGAAAAGAAATATTTAGTATTGCTTTCCAACTCCCTTGTTGCAACAGCACCACTAGCTGCTGGTCCATTTCCAGGCATGATTCAAAGTATTGGTTATGATCTTTAAAACCCTACATGGCTCAGGTCCAGGTTTTTTTGAAGGACCATGTTCTTCTTTTTGAACCATCCCATGTGCTGAGATCTGCTGGAGAGGCCCTTCTCTCTGCCCCACCACCCTCAAATGTACATCTGGTGGAAACAAGGGAAAGGGCCTTCTCAGTGGATGCCCCCAGGCTCTAGAACTCCCTTTCCAGAGGAGTTAGGTTGACACCTTCTCTATGAGAGAGATTGTTTAATTGTGTTCCCCCCCCCCCAATTGTTGTAAGACACTTCGAGTCCCTATCTAGGTGGGATAGAAACAAATAGTAGTAGAACTAGTAGTAGCAGAAGAAAATGAGGAGGAGGAAGAGGAGAAGAAACAACCTATACAGTTTTTTTAAAAAAGTAAATAAGATGTCCTAAATATGTTTACACTCATCCCTCTCCATTCATGGACTTGGTGTCTGTGGTCTCAATCCTTCACAGACAGCAAACGGGGAGAGACGAAATGGTGCACTCACCTGGGGCATGCGTGCGGCAGCACGCACAAGTGCAACCACCATTAAAATCAATGGGGCTTGGATATTTGCAATTTTCCCGATTTGTGGGGGAGTCCAGAATGGACCCCATTGAATCAGGAGGGATGACTGTATTTCCCTCTCATGACCTAGCATATTTGCTTCAAGAAACTTAATAAGGAAAGCCCTCCTCAATTCCACTCTATCATGTCTTGGTTTTTTAAATAGTCCCTCATCTTATTTTTGTCAGTTTGGGGATAGGTGAGGAAAAGGGAGTTTAAGCACTTTCTCCCTCTATCTCAGCTTTCTTCTTCCCACACTTTCAACTCACTACCTTTCAAATCCCAGCTTTACTGTTCCTTCCCCTCCTCCTTTTCCATTGTGTCTTGAGTGTCCTTTTCCATTGTGTCCCTTCAGCAGTAGCATATCAGCATCTTAGCACACTCAAGAAAACAAGAAAAAGAGGACTGATTATATATATTTTTCATCATTTATCACTTCCACCTCCTAGTCTTGTGATATTAGAGCTAGGGTGGACAAAGGCAGCCTTTCCTATCAGCCATCCTAGCAGTTTGAAAGCATGCAAATGCAAGTAGATAAATAGGTACCACTTCTCAGTGGGAAGGTAAACAGTGTTCTGTCCAATCATGCTGGCCACGTGATCACAGAGTAGTCTCTGACAATGCTGGTTCTAGAGCTTAGTAACGGAGATGAGCACAGCCCCTTATGGTCAAACATGACTTGATAACCTTGTCAATGGGGAATACCTTTATCTTTACCTTTCCTATCAGCCTCACTCACATAGCCAAGGGGGAGGAATGATGGAATCTGCAGTCCAGCAACACCAGTGGAAGGCTACACTTTGTACACCCTATTGTAGATTACCAATGAGACTCTTGCCCCAGATAGGAAGCTAAACCTGTCCATGAGAAAATGCTAACTACTTCCTTGTCCTGTTCCTCAACCTGCTATTTTCACCATATGTCAGCATTTGATAACACACCTTTTAGTGCAGTTTCATTTCTGAGGAGATTATTGCACAGCATTTTTTTTTTGGCTGTTCCAGGCATGGGACTGGATTGGGCTTCAATGGGCATGAACAGGTGTTATCGCACACAAATATACAGACTTTGTCACAGGGTGACTATAAACCATCCTCCAGCCACGCTTTGCCCACCGATTTTGAAGGACAGAAGCTTTCTGTCCCTCAAAATTAGCTGTGCCTGGATCAGCCAAAAAATGCTGTGTAATAATCTCCTAGGTCTTCAAATCAGTTCAGAATAAAAATCACTTTGGGATTCAGCTCCACTGGGTGCACAGCCTCACTGACTTTAGTCCATAGATTACAAGGGACCCTGATCAGGGACAAGATTAATGGCATAATTTCTGATGACAGGAAAATCAGTGGCTGGCATTCAGTATTGCAGCTATAGATTCATAATCTAGAACTTTGGATCTGTAACTGCTTGATATTCAATAAAGTTATATAGTCTTTCTGTAAAACTACATAAATCCCACCACAGCTCGCCTCAAGATCCAGCAGCTGGATTTGTCTATTCATCTTTCAACTGAAGTGCAATGCGGATGGCATTTCTACCCCTCTCCTATTAGTGCGTGAGGCTGTAACAATCAGCAGTGGGATTTCTGTTGCAAATTTTTTGTTGTAGCCTCACTCACTGGTGGGATGGGGTAGAAATCTTCCTTATGCTCCAGTCAGAAGCTGGATGGACCTCCTTTTACTGAAGGCTTTTAAAGTGGGCTGGAGGGGATCAGGCCAGGAGACATTGCATAATTATGCAGACATTACTAAGTAGTTGATTTTAATAGTATTTTAATGACACTTCAGCTGAATTTCTCTTGAAAGACCTCCCTTTTGAAGAGATTCCATTTATTTTACCATTTTCATCTGTATTTCATACTGTGATCATTCATGTTTGCTAACTTGTTCAATGTAGAATTATACAATGTAGACATGAAGGGGATGGAATGAGCAACAAATAGATGTTGGGCTGTGTAAAAGTCTTCAGAGCATACACAGTGCACAAATATGCACACTCTGATTGAAATGAAGGCCCTAAATGCTTGTGTAATAATTATACACTGTTAGTAAAGCTATTTGAAGGTGAAACATACTGTGTAGAGCATTATTCATCATTATTATTATTTTTATTATTATAACATAAAGGGGATAGGTCATTGTGCAAGGAAACACAACCATCTTTATGATGCACATTCATTTTGCTGACTTTTTTGTCATTACCATCCTTTGGTGATTAAGCCTCATTTGTCTTATAATTTTAATGTTATCTTTAACATACATAATAAAGTTTACATAATTATAGCCTATTAATATAATTTGCATGCATGTTAGCTGGAAGGCGAAGAAAATGTTTCATCACTGGGCATATAATTTGCCTGCTTTAACAGTTTCCTTTTTTAAAAAAATAAATAAAGTATCTTCATCAATATATTGGCACCCATTAAAAATGAAGATAGCTCCATTAATTTTTTATTTGGCTCCTTGGCAAGAATTCTTAGATTCAGACAATGTATCCATGAAATACAGATGGGCTGAAAATTCCACTGCTACTACAAAAGGCTTAAATGATAGTGTTTGCTTGTTTGCTTGCTTGGTGTATCTCTTTCAAAAGAAAACATTTTGCTGTCCCATAAATACCAGAACTCATTATTACAACACAATAGTAATACAGTATAACCTAATAATAAAAAAAATAGAAAAATCAGTAATCATAACACTGTAGGTTTTTTTTACATATTTAGTTTAGAATGAACCACACTGAATTTGAAAGAACTTCTGATTATCTGAGTATTTTCATAAGATTGTACTGTTAATGTCTAATACACCATGGCCATGCCTACCAGTATGTAGAGGAACAAGTTGTTGAATGGCAGCAGTCAAAGTTCCTTAACTGCTTTCTTTGACCATTATCTTTTCTTGAAGAACAGTAGCATGTCTCCTATACAACCTTGTTTATATCCTCTGAACTAGCCTGCTGCTCTCAAAAGTGGTGAAGATCTTACGCTGTCACTTTTAAAGTAAGAGCCAATCACAGTCCAGTTGGTCTAACTGTACACAAAATGGAAGACATGACATCTTGACTTTTGCTCCAGGCAACGTGCTAGGGCATCCCTCCCTGTCAGAAAAAAAAACTCCCAAAAGAGCTTCCTGACACAACCACTTCCTTAGACATGATGGTGAAGCTGGTCCTATTCACTGAAACTGAGAACATCACCAGTTTCATAAAAGCATGGGAAGTGTGTGTATTGGTTGCTTCATAGCAAAGCCACACCAAGACCTTGACTTTTAAAAATGTTCTGATCAAGCTAGAGAAAATGGGAGCCCATTTGAGAGGAGGCAAGTTCAAAATATCACACTATGTTTTGCAAAAGTGTTAATGTGCTCCCCCCTCTTCCCCTCGCCTGCTCCACCACTTTTTCTTTTCTTGGTAAATGGCAAACGTTTACAACCCAACTAAAACAGCACCAGGAGAAATCCTGTGTTTGCTCTTTGGAAGATATTCAATAAATTATAGTGAGCTGCAAATGTCATTGGATAGGGAATGGAAAGAGCTTTACCTTTAAGTCTTTAAGTAAAGACTTGCAGCTGGTGCAGCAGCTAGGTAATCCCTAATGATAAGCTCCTTTTAATGTGAGGGTGAAGCAGTTTCCACACAGCTACTACTGCATTAACCTTACCCTAGGTATGGTGCAGGTGAAACACAGCCATGTACTCAGCAGCTTTCCTTTCTCCTAATGCATCTCCAGCCTCCTGTAAAAGATCCCCTTATACCAAGGCAAAAAGATTGCAGTTCAAGCCTATTATCAACAAAAACCTGCCAAAGGGGCTACATTGTCAGACTTTATGATGGTACTAACTATTCTGTTGCTCTCCAGAGACCAAACTTAGACCATTAAATTCCCTTCATTTGTGATATCAGTGACCTGGACGGCAGACATAGGTCTTTTGATGTAAAAATGCTAGTGTAGGAATCAATGGTACCATCTAGTTTCCCCTTAACGTGTATCATAAAAGTGTAATGGTGCTCTTCCAAAGAAAAAGTGACACTCCTCTTGTATAATACAATTATATGAGGATGATGTTTTCCAGGGAGTTTATTTGATATTATGATGTGCAGAGGCTTTGCCCATTAAAATAAACTATGAAGCTGACTTCACTCTATTACTTTCAGTAGGCTAAGTGTATTGTCTCTAGTAGAGTATAGATAATTTTCATGCAACAGGGAGCTATTTCCATATCCCCTTCATGTAACAGATGAGCTTATAAATAGGCTTGGATTTACTCAAAAACCAACAAATGCAGTGTCTATAGACACATTTAAGACAAAGCCTGTTTTCCAAATGGTCTCCTTTGATATGAAGGCTTCCATGAAATGCTTAGTTGAGTTGACGGATTCCTGCTATTTATAGTAAATGTGCCACATATTGAAAAATGACATTGCTTTTTTTTTCCTCCTGAAAGATTCCCTCCTCCTTGCCCCCACCCCATTTCTATCAAAAGACCCTTCATGTGTACCCAGGAATCCTCAGAGTTAAACCTATTAGTAAACAACACACAATGATAGCTCACTGGCAAACAGTGAACAGGTTTACAATTCATGAAATTGCTGGAACAAAATAAACAGAAAAGGTAACTATGGTTGCAGTTATGTTCATGGTTTAGCACAAAGAAGAATGACCCTGCTTTTGGATGATGCATTTTGCAGTGATAGCCTCCTGAAGCAAAACATTAAAAAATAAAATAAAATAAAAACAGCACGAACAAAATGAAAAATGATGTGATAGTCTGATGTACCACTATTTGCCAGAGGCTCACATGCTCTGACTAAGACCATTTAAGAAAAGAAAAGGTGAAAACAAGCTTTATTGTTTTCCTATACAGGACAATATACAGGAGAGTAATTTTAATTGGTTCTACCTTTTCCTCACCCCTCCCTTTTTTTCTTTTTCTTTTTTTTTTTTTTTTGTATAGAAGCAAAATTAAAGCAGTCATGTATCTCATTGCCCTTCAGCAGTGTAATCTTAACTCAGAGATGCAGTGGTGGGAGTGCAGTGCAGTGGTGGGAATGGGTTAGGTTTAGGCACAAACCTCTTTTGCTGGCAGTAATTCCCCTTTCCCATCAGAATACTCTTTTGCCAGGTGATCTCAAAGATGTGCAGAGAGAGCAATCTGCCAGCAGATCTGCTCTGCTGACAGCAAAGCTGAACAAGTGTATAGAGATAGTGAGATCAGGGTGACCAGACGTCTTCCTTTTCCAGGACATGTCCTACATTTCAACCTTCTGTCCAAGTAAAATTTCACAATGTCCTCCATTTTGAACAGGATGGTTGGATCAGTATCTCATCTGGCTGATTCTAGCCCAGGGCTGTTGTCCTGTATTGTTCATACAGGACAATCTGAAGCTGGAGGGACCATGGGCCTTTGGCCTGTGCATACAGGTCATAATTAGACTTAATTTTCTTCTTTCCTTCCTCATGCAACTAACCTGAGCCTTCTGTATCCTTTATGAAGGGGGATGCCTATAGTAAAAAACCTGCTTGATAGAATTACATGGTGTTGGGTTGGAGGTGTGCTAAGTTTTGTCTTCTTTTTTCTGGCTCAGCAACATGTGTAATACTTGAAATGGAATTCAACGCAGCTTCTCCAGTAAAAAGGCTCAAATTTTTGATACTGTACCATAAAGTCTATAGGCTGTAATAAAGGGTTATCAACACAACATTTTCTCACCATCCAAGTTGGAGGGTGTGAGTGTGCTTATTATTATTTTTTTTTTTTGGTGTGTGTGTGTGTGTGTGTGTGTGAATTTCCCATAGACACTTTCATGGGCCACTATGGGAGCAGAACCCTGGACTATATAGGCCTTTGGTCTCATTCCACAGAGCTTTTCTTTTGTTCTTAAAATTTCTGTACTTTCCTCCATGGGGTTCATGGTTCAATATATTTCCCCCTGGTGTTCATGGTCCAGGCTTCTTCTGCAGCCTTACACACACACACCTCAAAAAAGCCCTGCAGAAGAACTTGTATGGAGTACATTACAATGTGAGATATATCATTCCATTGATGTGACTCTAGAGCCTGAACTCCAGTTTGGTTCTGTTGAATTATCAACGTCCATTTTAAAATGAATTCTTAAGTGGTGAAGTAAAATATTTTAAAATTTGAGTGTGAGGAGCAGTGTAATTAAATATGCCAATTTAGTTGTAGATCTAGAATTTCCAAGTACATTAGTTAAGATTCCAAGGCCATGAGTGAAAAAGAACAGGGCTAAATTTAAGTAATACATAACAGTTCATCTGCATCTTTTGAAAACAAACCAATTTGGATTTTACCATAAAGCAGATATACATCTCTGCATACTCAGTGAAGCTGATTCAGATATGGTAGTCTGTTTCTGCGTATGGACTGTGAAGACACACCCAACTAAAGGTGGTGGCAAATATGGGTGTGCAACGCCAGTACCCTGGTGAGATCAAACTCCTTTACCCAAAAAGACTCCAATGCCGAATGTAAAGTCCAAAAGAGGGAAATTTATTTTGAAGAACAAAAGAAAAAAGGTTTCTCCTCCCCAGCTCTAACAGGCTTAAAATAAAAAGTACTTTACAGTTTAGGTTTCAGCAATCTTCAGGGTTGTCATCTCTCTGGGTTTGATCTTGGTTTGAACTTCTACTCAATGAAGCTGGTGCAGGGTCTTTCAGCTTCTGGTGCTCTTGACTTCTTTGTTGTTGATATTTAATAGAATTAACTGCTTCTGGTAATTAAATTGGCTAACTGGTAAATAAATTGGCTAAATGGTAAATAAGTTGGCTAAATGGTGTAAGAAATGCCCTTTCCCTCTGCCTGTGCCTGTTTGCCACCAAACAGATAAAGCCAAGCCTACCTAAGAAAAAAACTAAAAATCCCAAGCTGAAGCAGAGCTTGATGGGAAGGGGCAAACCAAAAACTAGAAAAATGCAGGGGATTCCTACAGCTCCTCCCACAAACTAATACAGTGGAACATTCCTATGCTCAAACATACTAAACTGAAATGAAGGAAAATACAGGGGAGAATTTAAACAGTCCAGGCTGGACATCACATGGACCATGGAACCTAGTTCATTGAAAGTGTTTATTTTCAGATTCCTTGGAGAATAATTATTAGACTCTACAATCTTTTTACATTACCATTACCATTATATATATGTCTCACCTATTTTGAGATCTGAGGACAGCATACAAGTGAAATTAACAGTTTAAAACACTTCAAAATTTAAAACAATAAAAATAATTCAAGCACACTATGGCTTCATCCACACTGCAGAAATAATCCAGTTTGACACCACTTTAACTGCTATGACTGAATGCTATGGAATTCTGGGAATTGTAGTTTTGTGAAATATTTAGCCTTTTGGTACCACAACAAACTGCAGTTCCCATGATTCTATAGCACTCTGCCATGGCAGGTGTCAAACTAGATTATTTCTTCAGTGCAGATGGAGCCTAGAAGCAATTTAAGAAATTAAAATATTTGAAAAAGGTTAGAGCAATTTAAAACCATTGTTGTTGTCGTTGTTGTTGTTGTTGTTGTTGTTGTTGTTGTTGTTGTTGTTGTTATCATCTCATGGTTTTATCAGTTGTTTTTGTTATGTGCCTTCAAGTTGTTTTTGATTTATGCTGACCCTAAGGCAAACTATGATGGGAATTTCTTGGCAAGATTTGTTCAGAGGGAATTTGCCATAGTCCTCATCAGAGGCCAAAAGAGTATGTCTTTCCCGAGATAAACCAGTGGTTTTCCTTGGATGAACTGGGAGTTGAACCTTCATTTCCTAGAATTGAAGTTCAACACTCAAACCACTATGTCATGCTGGCTCTCCTACCAGGTGTTACTGAATGGAATTTTGGACCATCAGGGATTAGAATCCTATTCAAAAATCTAGAAATCAGTGGAGTATCATTGGTAGTGTGATATGTTTCTAGTAATGTCAATTTTTTTGTAATTATGCTATTGTGATCCTATCTATGGTGACTAAGGGGGGAAGCAGACGGGTGGCCATGGGCCGCCCTGGGAAGCTGCGCCGCGGGGCCAAGGTATCCCCACACTTCAGCCCCTCGGCGCAGCTTCGCCGCCCCTGGAAGGAGCGCTAAATTAGCACTCCTTCCACAAGTCGCCAAAGGTGCACCGCAAAAGGCTGCCGGTGCACCTTCGGCGACTCTTCCGCTGCAGCGTGTATGGATGCTGCAGCGGGAGGTCATCCTCGGAGCGCCAGCTGTGCGGAGGGCCAGCTGCTCCGAGGATGACTTGGGGAAGGGGTTGGGGTGCCAACCGTGCAGCTGCCCCTCCCCTTCCCTGCCCCCAAAACGGCGCTTTTAGCCGTCTGCTTCCCCCCTTAATTCAGATGTCTTGTCAGTTTGTTTGGGATTGCTCCCAGAGCAGCAGCAACAAAAGCAATTGTTGTTGTTGTTGTTCTAATCATACTCTAATTATGAGCATGGTTTCTGACCTGTAATAATGAGAAGATAGGCTCATGAACTGTCTACAACCTCTTGCTGTTTGCAATGTCTCCCAGGCCCTTTAATCCCTTTGTCCTTTCCTGATGTATGTATTGCCCTTATGTGGTGCAGCCATCTTTTCATCACTGTCATATGAAATCTCCAAGTAAAAGAAATTAAATCCTTAAAAATAAACAAATCCAACCCTTGAGATTTGCATCTGGAGTATGTTAAGCATACAAAGGACATTTCTACAGTTCATGTAATTGGATAATCAGGCTGCCAAATTTTCATTTCCTGGTTACATTATGTAATTTTTTTTAGAAAAGAAATTCTGAATAGCAACCTGAAATACCAGCCAGCTTTCTCTGAACAGCAGTGAAGAGTATTCAGAGCTAAAATATTAGAATGGCAGGCATACATTGCAGATTTTCAACCCATTGAGCTCGCTTGTTCTTTCAACCTTGGTATTATTACTTCTAATAATGGCCCAAAAGTTGTGGCCACTGTACCATCAAGAATAGGAAAATTTGTTCAGATGACATGCTTTGCACAGTACCTTAAGCTGATTGTTCATGATTTCTTAGGTAAACACTAGGCTATAAAAGCCACAAGCTCTGAAGAAGAAAAGTGCCATGTATTATTATTATTATTATTATTATTATTATTATTATTATTATCAGAAACCAAAGCCTTTGGCCACTTCACTTCCTTTACAGTTCATAACACCTTCTGCAGAACTTGCAGAAAGTAAAAGACTGGCTCCACACCAGATCAGACCAGGGATACTGTAAAATAAGTCAAGGAAAATCCCCACCTATATATGGCTGAATGACTCTTTGAGCAATAAAATGTCATTAGCGACTATAAAATGCTACAGGAGGATGATGAAGGGCACTCTGGATTTGGCTTTCTCCCAGTAAAGTCAGTACTGAGAGCTCATGTGCCAATTTGCAGTCCCGCTGACTCTCTTTCTATAGCTATTTCATTTCTCAGTCACTGCCATAGTCATTTGATGATAAATTTTCCCCTTTCCTGTATCACGGCTGTATATTTCACCTTGATACAACTCTGACTGGCCCAGGGATGTAAAGAATGCTCACAGATTTTTGCATCTTCAATGAGAATGGGTATATCTTCATAATAGAAGTGTCTGCTGCACCATCTTTCACATTTTGGAAAATCTTCGTGAAAACAATTACTAAAAATATACCTTTTTAAAGTACAAAAACCCAGCATTTTTTACACGGGAAAGAGAGTAGTTTTTACAATTCATTGTTCCAAAATATGCTGGGTGGGTGATTTTGCTTTTGTTTTAACACAAAACTCATTTGAGGTTTTGTTCAAACCCAAGATTTTTCTGCAATAAACATTCTTTCACAAAGAAGTGTGAAGAATGAAAAAGAAAGGCACAGAAACTTCCACAATCTCATCCCATTTGTGAGAAAGTTTTTTTTTTTTAAAATCATTTATTCTTACTTACACAAAGATTTAGATCCCTATAGTTCCCTTTTCTCATGCTTTTGTTTGCCTGCTCCACTGTTTAAGGCAAATAATGACTGGCTTAGAGAAATTTGAAACATCCTTCCAGGATCCTTTCATATTCCTGCCAAGGAAAAAGCCATTAATGGCTAGTGTTGAATGGTTCCAGTGATCTAGTGGTATGATGCTCCACTCACAGATACCAAGTTCTGGATTGTTTGCCACCAGGTAGGGGAAGACAACCCAGATTGGACTTCTGCAACTGACCTGTGGTGACACAACAACTGGTGCCAAAACTAGTTGCACAACTGGAATCATTCAGTCACATCCCATATTATTCAATGGTGGTGCATTCACACAGACATACTATCATATCTATGCACATATTGCCACCATTTAGTACTATTTTTTTAAAAAAAATTCACATAGAAATATTTCTATGCAATAGACACTTCCCATTCACAGAGGTTTGATTCTGCCCCACCCCCCTTGCACTGCAGTTGACAAAACACAAACAATTGTGGCCCATATCATTCAATGGCGGCAACGTGTACATGGATGTGCCACTACAATGTGCTCATGGACACACCAATATAAAGGGTCCACTGTACTTCACTTTCATCCCAAAATGGACTTTACGATGGCCTGCATAAAACTTTAAACAAATTTATGCTTAAAAATCAATATTAAAACTATACACCATAAACAATTCAATTATTAGACTTTAAAAAAACACCTATGCACTAAAACCACATAGCCAAGTTAAAATACCTGGACTTCTATATTTATTAACTCTTGACTTGGGGCTGAAAAAGTAATACAATTTTAGAGCCAGCCACACTTTTTCATGGATGGGGCCACACCATGGAAAAGGTTTGCCAGTGCAATGCACTTGCCCTAAATAGGGGAATTTAAAAAAGGACAAACAACCTTAATGCATGGAAAACTGGTATGAGAAGAGATGCTTCTTCATGTATTTGAATCCCAAAGTGTTCAGTTAGAGATTAATTTTTTCAGTTGAAACAACAGAATCTAGCAAAAGTGGGAGGGGCCATTTCACTATCCCACTGTAACTCTTTAATATACTCCAAAATATTTGCTCCAGAGGGCTTAGAAATGTTCCAGATCTGATCCTTGGTCAATTCCAAGGGCTGCAATAGAAAGGGAAGGCAGTTCATTCACTCTGATGCAGCTAAATACCAAAATAGCAGAACTGAAAAGTTTTATCTTGGAGATTTCAGAAGAAAATTAGTAGAGATAAAGCAGTTTGGTCTTGACTCATGATGCAATATAATATATCTGGCTATTGTGACAAACACACTATCTGCTTGTCAATTTTTTAAATTTTCTATAACTGAGGATATATTGACTTCTTGCTTTTATATGGCAGAAGAACTGTAGCCATTTTGTGTTTGTGAGGAAACTTTTTAGGAAATAACATTTTAGATAATTGTGGTGTTTCACAATCCCTAATTTCGTTAAGATCTTACTCCGCACCATACTTAGCATGGTAATGAATCCAGTCTTAATAAAAGGCACAAATCCACCTTTTCCACTGCTGGCTGATATTAAATGAACTGCTTCCACTGAATTTTTAAAACTGTGTTTCCCAATAAAAGAGAGCATGTTGACTGGGTTCTTCATTGTTTTGTTGTCAGAATCTGTTTCCATCAATTAAAGGCAAAAAAAATGCTTCTGATCTTAAAATGTGGATAAAATGATGCCAATCGTGCCTGCTCTTTTACAGACAATTTGACAGCTCTGGTTCTTGCCAACATTGTATTTTCCTCTGCTATCTTATTCCTTCCAAATGCTATCTGGCAGTATGTTACTAAGAAATTAGCCTGCCTCCCTACCCCTGATTGCCCAGATGGACATCTTAGGAAGCTAGAGGAAAGCAACTTGACAACTGGAAACCAGCCAGTTCTCTAGAAAGATGCATTGCATTGTGCATAAGGGACTGAAATGTTAAGGAATTAAAGGAACAGAAGGTGTCAATGCAAAAAGAGTACTGATTAACAAGGTGGTGAGTTCAAGGAGAACTATACCTATTTTGCAATTTTAGTATGTTTGCCTCTCATGCACTCCTCTCCATACTCCACTAGCAATAACCCGCATTAAATCCAGTAAAGATTGAGAGAGAGAGAGAGAGAGAGAGAGAGAAGATGAAGAGGAGAAGCATCAGCTGCATAGTTATAGTTGCAATACATTCTATCTCACTTCTATTCACATATTTGCTTTTGGACTAATGTGTACCCAGCAGCATAATGACAGGTAAGATTTTTAAAACAAGTGATATTGTATTTCATAGATTCAAGCTAATTCTCAGGATCAAGTCCTTGAGCTGTGTTGTTGTTGTTGCACTGCACATTCATTTAAGATGCAATTTGTAATGACTGAATACCAGCTGTGTGGAATTTAGCCCTAGTGACTAGAGTTATACAGATCAATCCATAACATAATAAAGTTTATCCACATGCAAAAGTAGGTAAAAACCAATTCTATCAGATGCTGGCACTGAGAATTGGAATCACAGCCCCAAAGCAAGCCCTAATGAAGAGCAGTGTATCTGTATCAGCATCAGCATAGTGGGTTTTTTATTCTCATATGGCACACCAGTACTGTACAAAAGGCCTGGTTGTATACATGTTAAAGTGATCAACTGGAAGTAAGATTACTGTGTTGTCTTGCAAAAAGAAGAAAAAAAAGGAGACTTTAGATCTCTGGATACTCTCACACACCATGCAAAACTACCACCATTTCACTTGCCATAAATTCTTCCACCAGCCATCTTTCACACAGGATATCCAGATTGTAGGAGTCTAATTTTTCTGAAAAACCAGCAAGAGAAGATTGTGGCAAAATGAGAAACAAGGCAATCCCACTTGGCACTTTGGCATGGACATACCCACGAACGATCCAAGGAGTCACCAGAACATATGATGGTCCTCCAACAAAGCAAGTCACCTTTTGCAATCCTGTATCTAAGGGGGGAAGCAGATGGCTAATTGAGCTGTTTTGGGGGCAGGGAAGGGGAGGGGCAGCCGCACAATCGGCACCCCAACCCCTTCCCCAGGTCGTCCTCCGCACGGCCGGCGCTCCAAGGAGGATCTCCCGCCGCAGTGTTCGCACACGCTGCGGCGAAAGAGTCGCTGAATGTGCACCACAGCCTTTTGCGGCGCACCTTCAGCGACTTTTGAAAGGAGCGCCAATTTAGCGCTCCTTTCAGGGGCGGCGAAGCTGTGCCGCGGGGCCGAGGTGTGGGGATACCTCGGCCCCGCAGCGCAGCTTCCCGGGGTGGCCCATGGCTGCCTGCCTGCTTCCCCCCTAAGACAGTTTATTGGACTTCCATGGAATTAACATAGTTCATTTCTAAATTTACTTTGATATAGTGTAAATTATTTTTAATTCAGTGGAACAAACTATACATCCCATAGTCACATCCTTTATACTGGAAATGAACAACCATGAACATCTGTCTGGTTTGACTAAAGGTCATGTTTTTGTGATTTTCCACTGATACAGAGTAGTCTATACTTACTTGCCAGTGCTACAAGACAACTTTAGTTTCAGTTATGGACAATGGTTGAAACTAAGGGGGGGGGGGGGGGGGAAAGAGACTGTGGGCCTTTGCAGACTGCCAGAAATAGTGCAAATTAAGTCCACTTTAACTGTCCTGGCTCAGTGCTAGGGAATCATGGGAATTGTATTTTTTTCTGAGACATTGAGCCTTCTCTGTCAGAGAGCTCTAGTGCCACAATAAACTACAGTTCCCATGGTTCCCTAGCACTGAATCAGGGCAGTTAAAATGAACTCAATTTGCACTATTTCTGGCAGTCTGCAAAGGCCCTAAGATTAAGAGTTCTGATCAGTTGGGAACTGGGAAGGGCCAAATAGCTCTGGCAGAATTTTTATTCAGGTGAATCCAGTATAGAATGTACAAGCAATTTTACAACGGTTCAGACCATGGAGATGATCAACACACACTTCCCTAATGTCTAAGCTTGAACTTTAAGCATCAGTCCATCAAAACATACTATGAAATTATTTAATATATATATGGAGAGAGGAAGAGGGAGAGAGAGAAAGATGACAAACACAAAACATGGGTGTTGAAAACTACAGATCAAACTGGTGACATAGGCTGAGACTCAGAACAAAAATTCATCTAAATTGTTCTGAATTTAAACACTGGTTTTCATCCTTTTGGGACACTTTATGCTTTAGGCAGAGCTTTTTTACAAGGTTTTATACTGTATGTGTGTGCATATTATATCTCCAAATTGCCTCCAAGCTGACAATTTTTCTAGTGCATGATGACTTTGCTGCCAAAGATCTACCTAGCCAAATTAAAAATAATCCCCAAAGAAAAAGATAGAAAACCTCCAGCATGGCCTATTGTGAGGAACCTTTGACCTTGCAGAATATATTCAAATCTTAGAGCAAGACTGCCAGTAGTCGTTCAAGGTCTGCACAAATATCCCAGTATCCTGATTGTTAAATATGCCTTGTTTACCCTGTGATTGCTGTGTAGTATTTTATGCCCCTACTAATTTATTTGAAGTCTTGATTTGTTAGGTTATAAGTTCAGAAGGATTTGATAATGAGTGGTGTTGAAATAAATCAGCACCTGGGAAAAAAAAATACTCCAAAGAACTCTGCCCTCCCCCGCCAAAAAAAAATCTTTCATTTCATGGATCTCAGTGTATGAAAAGGCATGACAGCCAAGATAGACAGACATATTAACCTTTTATAAATCCTTGGCATCTAATCCCTTTAAGTATTACTTCATACAATTCTCCCATAAAAAAGGCATATAACATTAAAGCTCTATATCACAAGTAGCTTTATTACTGAAAGCCAGCACTTATAGACAGTCTAAGAAGTTGGGGGTGGGCAGGAGAGAGATAGAAGAGACATCTATGCTTGTGTGTGTGTGTGTGTGTGACTGTGTGAGATGGATTTCCTTTGGTCTAGATCATGTTATTTAGATTTCAGATTTCCAGTTCAGTTTGGAAACAAATCCAGTTTGGACGATTGTGTGCTTGTGCTTTTGTTTCACAGGGCACATGGACATACCATAGTGGTATATGGGTCTCTATTAGGCTGCTGTTCAGTAGTTTAGTGGTATTCAGACAATATTGAAACATTCCCAAATGAACTTTGCAGGGAGACATTTTCATTCGCTGCCTCCCTCCTCATGCATATTAACAAATGGTATGCAAGGCCTCATTTAATTCACTGATTTTACATTCGGATCACTTTCTCTTTTACAGCTATTTTTACCGGGCTTCATTAATCTTTGTTGAATACAATGGCATACATCTTTAATGCGGCCGCTGTCAAGTCATATTTCAGTAAGAGCTGCAAACTGAATGACAGCAAGCAATATTAATAAATTTAACATAGACTATATCAATTTTTAACAGAATGAATGTGGAAGCTAAATGTATTATTTTTTCGTTTAAATCATAGGGTTTATCACCAGTTAAGTAGCAGCGATTCCAGGAAACTTGTGACGTGCCGTACAAATAGATTTACATCTCATTAATAAGTAAATTAGGCAAATGCCTTTCAAGTTCAGACAAGTACATAAGTGTAATCTCCATATTAAAGGAGTAGTCTTTGATAAACCACAGAGGAATTGCAGCAGCCAACTATGTGACATGTTGCCAGAGCCTGAACTCTTCCACATTCCCACCTTTAATTATACTGGTTCATTACTAAAGAGATAAGTGTCTCTCCAGTTAAGATTCTATAAATGAACAGCATGAAGGTACCTCCCAAATCATTTTTGAAGAAACCATGAAAAGGTGGTAACGGTTATAAAAGAAACACACACACACACACACACACACATATACACACATATGAATTATCACCTGTTCCCTTTTTTCCTTCACTGTAATAACATTAAAATATTAAAATTATTTCTTTTTTAAAAAGTCTCAGTAAAAAACAACACTTCAGCCCATTCAGGATACTGTTTTGTTTAAGAACAGGAAAGGTCGGGACACAAAAGAAGAAGAAACACACTTGTGATTTTTTTTTTTCTAAAAAAAAAAATCCAGCATAAATCCCAACAGATATAATTTGCTGCAAAATTTAAACCCAGTGAGAACTTGTCTGTCTGTGTTAAATAAAAAAGTTACGGTTCGTAGGAGACATGTTTTTGCAGTAGCTTTAGCGATTATAGGAAATTACATGCAAAGCCAGAGTTCTGATCCTAAGTTAATTTATAATTGGAAAAAACTTATTAATTAGCTATGGCATTCTAATTAAGAATTAGAGAACTGTGTGTTAAAAGCCAGCCAATACCCAACAGTCAGATTATTATTATTATTATTTTCTATAAAAAATACCCCAACTGTCCTCCCCCCTCCCAAAAAAACCCTAAACAAAATACCATTCTGATAGCTTTCTGTCCATACTCTTTCTTGTTTTCTTTTTAGCTATATGCTGAGTGTTACTAGAAACTATCCTTTGGAATACATTCTTCTGAAGAAAGAAATACAGTTAATTTGAGGTGTATTTTTTTTAAAAAGAAAGCACCAATAAGCATCAACTACATGTTTCAAACATCTCTCTCTCTCTCTTTCTTAGTTTTTCTATTAATCCAGTTAATGTAGGTCATATTTTTAGTCAATTCATATAGATGCAAGCTCTATCTGTCCTTTATGAATGACCAGAGAAGATGGCCCCAGCATGATCCATTTACCAACATTCTTTTCAGGCCCAGGCAGAATGCACACAGATAGGAAGTCACAGAGACAAAGGGGTGTATGTGTGGTTAATTCTGTTGTTGCTGATTCACATGGGTTGTTTTACTTGTATTGTCATATTTTTACATATAATAATAATAATAATAATAATAATAATAATATTTTTTTTATTTCTAGCCCGCCCCTCTGCTCAGCAATCAGGGCGGGTTACAGCATAATTAAAAACAGAAAACAACCAATCCCTATTTCCCTAACCCTCCCACCCCTTAAAACTAGATTAAACTGACATGGAATTAAAATACATTATGCATAAAAACTCAAAAACAAAAACAAAAACAATGGGCAGCATACAACAGTTATCGGGGACTCAAGGCAGGTAGCAGGGTTCCTCATGACTGGGAGGTTATTCCGGGAAGGCCTGCTGGAAGAGATTCATCTTTACTGCTTTCTTAAAAGCAGCAAGGGTGGTGATAAGACAGATCTCATAGCCTGGGAGCGGTCACGGAAAAAGTCCTCTGGGAGGTCTGTGCCAGCCTGGTCTTCATGGGCTTTAGCAGGTTCCTCCCAGAGGACCGAAGGGCATGGGCGGGGGGCTCATACGGGGAGAGGCAGTCCCTGAGACAAGATGGACCCAAGCCATGTAGGGCTTTAAAGGTTAAAACTAATACCTTGTACTGTGCCCGGAAACTAATTGGCACCCAGTGGAGGGATTTCAATACTGGTGTTATGTGTTCCCTCCTTGATGTTCTTGTAATTAATCTGGCTGCCATGTTTTGCACGAGTTTCAGTTTCCGGGTTAGGCACAAGGGTAGCCCCATGTAGAGTGCATTGCAATGATCCAGACGTGAGGTTACCAGAGCATGTACTACAGTTTCCAGATCCCTCATATCCAGGTAAGGGCGCAGCTGGCATATCAGTCGAAGTTGATAGCAGGCACTCTTGACCGCCGCATTCACCTGACTAGTCATGTGAAGCGATGAATCTAAGAGCACTCCCAGACTGCAGACACAGTCCTTAGAGGAGAGTGTGACTCCATCCAGGACTGGAAACTGTATTCCCAAACCTGTGACTTTTAGTACCTCCATTTTGTCTGGATCCAACTTCAATCTGTTTTTCCTCATTCAATCCATTACCGCTCTAAGACAGTCATTGAGAGGAGAGATGCCATCTGAAGTCTGAACCGATGATGTGGTCATGGAGAAATATATCTGGGTGTCATCAGCGTACTGATGACACCGCGCTCCATGCTTCCAAATGATCTGACCCAGCGACTTCATATAGATGTTAAATAGCATCGGGGATAGGATGGCACCCTGAGGGATGCCACAATTAAGCTCTATTTTAGAAGAGCAACTATCCTCGAGTCTTACCCTCTGGGATCTGCCTGAGAGGAAGGAACAGAACCACTGCAGAGCAGTGCCTCCAATTCCTAACTCTCTCAGGCGATCCAAGAGGACGGCATGATCTATATTGTCAAAGGCCGCTGAGAGATCCAAGAGCACCAACAGGGTCACACTACCCCTATCGATGCCCAGGCGGAGGTTATCGGTCAGAGCAACCATGGCAGTCTCCACTCCATATCCTGTCCTGAAGCTGGTTTGAAATGGATCAAGATAACCGGTTTCATCCAAGACTGCTTGGAGTTGGGAAGCAACTGCCCTCTCGATCACCTTGCTCAAAAAAGGGAGCAAGGATACTGGTCTATAGTTGTTTCTATCCCGGGGGTCCAGGGAGGGTTTTTTCAGGAGTGGCCTAACCGCCGCCTACTTCAAACAAGATGGTACAATACCCTCCCTGAAGGATGTATTGATCGTGTCCTGGAAGAACACTTTCAATGCGTCCCCCCCTTGGACAACCAGCCAAGATGGACATGGATCGAGGGGGCAAATCATCTTCCTTACCCTTCCAAGGAGCTTGTCCACGGTCTCGGTACTCACAGATTGAAATTGATCCAGTAAAATGCCATCAACGGAGTTGTTCGATACCTTATCTATGGATTCTGCCAAAACTTTGGCATCCAAGTCAGTTCTTATCCAAGAGATTTTATCTGCAAAGTGGATGTTAAATGCCTCACAGCAGACCATCGTTGGGTTAAGTAGGGGATTTGGCACAGGAGGAACCTTCATCAGCTCCCCTACCACCCTAAACAGTTCTGCTGGGCGGAACTCTGCAGACGCAATACGTGTAGAACAGAAAGATTTCTGCGCTGCGCGTAAAGCCTCCCGATAGGAATCAAGATGTTTCCTAAGGAGAGTTCTGTTGGATAAGAGTCGAGTCCTATGCCATTCACACTCTAGTTGTTGTCCAGCTCGCTTCATCTTCCTAAGCTCCTCTGTATACCAGGGCTTGCAGTTTGACGCGGGCTGGAAAGGATGCTTGGGAGCGATTGTGTCAATAGCCTTGGTGAGATCGAGGCTCCAAGTATCCACCAAGGTTTCGACAGAATCACCGGCATTACCAACCATTAAACCCTCTAAGGCTTTCTGGAAATCGATTGGTTCCATTAGCCTTCGAGGGCGGACCATTCTAATGGGTCCACCACCCCTGGGGGGGGGCAGACAGTGGCTCTTAGCTCCATCTTGACCAGGAAATAGTCTGCCCATGACAATGCGGAGATTTTTGTAACCTCCGCCCACGGATATTCCTGTTCTGTACTAAAAACTGCATCGAGGGTATGACCCGCACAATGTGTGGGCCCGTCAACCAATTGGGATAGGCCAATGTTTATCATGGTATCCATGAACTCCTGAGCTGTGCCAGTTAGATCTTGCAAGTTGGTTTCAAGAGGAATGTTGAAATCGCCTAGAACCAATAGTCTGGGCGATTCCAACAGCAACTCAGAAACCAGGGCAGTCAGCTCGGTTAGGGAGTCTGTTGAGCAATGGGGTGGCCGGTATACCAACAGAATCCCCAAACTATCCCTGGTTTTCAGGCTAAGGTACATACACTCGATGTAGGTTGTTTTCTGGATAGGCTTCCTGGTCAAAGTCAAGTTGTTTCTATGAACCAAGGCCATGCCACCTCCCTGCCCACTTTCTCTTATCTGCTCATTAACCGTATACCCGGCTGGGAGAGCCTGCGCCCATATGGCAGCACTGGCATCTCCCAGCCAGGTCTCGGTAAAGCAAGCCAGGTCGGCTGCCTCATCCACTATGAGATTGTGGATGATATGGCTCTTGTTTTTGACTGACCTGGCATTGCAGAGGAGCAGATTAAGAGTGTGCTCTCCAAGTTATCCTGGGAAGCAGAGTGAACTGAAGAAGGGATAGGTATCATGCATCAATCCCTTCTTCTTTTGTAATATTTCTTGACTCTGCTGCCGCCATACCTTCCCTGCCCCCACACAACCTCAATGCCTGCTCCCAGGCCATTCCCGGTTCCATTACATGCTGAGAGAGGGAAGCACTCCAGCTAAGATCTCATCCCAAACTGGATAGGGCAGTATCATTGACAATAAAGAGAGAGAAAAACTGGAAGAGTCTGTCAATTCAGAATCTCAACCAAATAAGAGTTAACTCCTTAATTTTCTTAGATACAGCTGAAGAATAACTGCAACACCTCCCCCAGTCAGAGCCCAAACTAGCCCACAGGTGACGTTGATTGGGGCTGGAGCTGCTCATCCCTCCTCCAGCAGCCCAAGAACGCTGCCAGTGCAGCGTGTTGCTGCGGGAGAGATGGACCTAGGTGGGTTAAATACCCGCCGGCACTCCTCCTGGTTCCCGCTGCCACAGCTCGTCCAGGACAGCCAGGTGATGGTGATTAGGGCTGGCCCTCGCTCACACAGTCCTCCTCCAGCGGCCCAAGGACGCCGCCTCCACTGCTGCGCTGTCCAGGGACAAGATGGTATCTGGCAGAGTTGCAACCCTCTGGTGTCCCTGGGCTCCACTGCCGGCGCAGCTTCTCTGAGGGCTGCGCAGGTGGAAACAGTCAAGCACAGTCCTCTCCAGCCGAAGGATGCCGCCTCCGCCACTGTGCTGCCAGGGACAAGGTGGTATCTGAGGTTTTTAAAGCCCTCTGGTGTCCCTGGGCTCCACTGCCGGCACAGCTGCTCTGAGGGCTACGCAGGTGGAAAGAGTCAAGCACAGTCCTCTCCAGCCCAAGGACGCCACCTCCGCCACTGTGCTGCCCAGGGACAAGATGGTATCTAAGGGTTTTTAAGCCCTCTGGTGTCCCTGGGCTCCACTGCTGGCATGGATTCTCTGAGGGCTGCGCAGGTGGAAAGAGTCAAGCACAGTCCTCTCCAGCCCAAGGATGCCGCCTCTGCCGCTGTGCTGCCTAGGGACAAGGTGGTATCTGAGGGTTTTTAAGCCCTCCGGTGTCCCTGGGCTCCACTGCCGGTGCAGTTATAGCTCCATAATGCAGGAGAGAGCCCTGTCCAGGAAGAGATCTATTCTGGTATTTCCACTCAGCCTCTCCGTCCAGTGCCCGGGGGCTCAAGCCTTCGCTCGCTCTCCTTCTCTCCCTCCACCTGTATATTAACAGTATACAGTGATGAAGGGCATACGTGGATAGTTTTGAAACTTGTCCCCCTTGTAATTTTTTCCTTCCTATTTAAGCCCCTCTTAATATGGTCACAATTCTCCCTATAAAATACCTTTGTGCTACATAATTCTTTCCGTGTGTTGGAATCCTCAAACAAGGAAATTAAACACTGTCATAGATACAATCCAACCACACCCATGCATTCACATAATCTTTTATAGCTTTAAAAATGCAAACTGCATATTAAAATATTTCAGTTCTTTTTCAGTTCATCCTGATTCATTTGTCTGAATCTGAATCATACTTTGTTATATTAAGATGAAGAAACTATCACGAATGTTGTCCTGAAAATACTATTTAAAAGAAAAAGCAGGATTATCAAAAGAAATTCCATTAACACTTGCATATTCCTTTCTTTGGGTTTATTTTCAGGGGTATACATGTAATTGTTGGAAAGCATTACATCATCAAGTGAGTAGCCTTGCAACTGAATGTCCTTCTCTCTACTTTGGGGTAAACAGCATTTCATCTGAAGTGGCAAATAGTTTTTCTTTGCCCTCCAAATAATAGTTTTCTGGTTTTCATTAAATGGTAAATTTTGTTTGGTTTGGTTCAGATCAGGTTTGGTTCAGATCAGGATTTGAGGGGAGAAATCACAGTACATGAGATTTATACCACATTCTTCAGCCACAAAGGCTTTCAGAGTGACTTACAAATTGTCCATATGACAGTTCCCTGTCCTCAGGCTTACAATCTAAATAAGATACAGCACACCAGGAAAATGGGATGGCATTGTATGTGTGTGTGGGATTGAGTCCAGCAGATATGGATGGTTCTTCTCTCCATGGCCAGGACAGTGGCATTGGGGTGGGGGGTGGGCCTTTCATCTGCTTCTGGGTCTAGGCACAGTGGAGCTGTGTCTGTTTCTTCTCTTCCTCCAAAGCCAGGATAGTGACAGTTTGGATGGAGGGAAAACTTTTCATCTGCTTCTGGGCCTAGGCATAGTGGAGCTGTGTCTGGCACTTGTTCTCTCCCTCCAAGGCCAAGGCAGTGGCCGTTGGGAGGGAGAGCCATTCATCTGCTCCTGGGTCTAGGCTTTATGGGGCTGAATAGTTGAAGAGGCTGTGCCTTCCTCTTCTTCTCTCCCTTTATGGTCAGGGCAGTGGCAGTTGGAATGGAGGGAGGTCCTTTTATCTGCTTCTGGACTACACATGGTAGAACTGTACCTGCCTCTTCTTCTCTCTCTAAATAAGACACATGAAAACAATGAGGAAATGAAGAAAAAAAAACTAAATGTGGGAGGGACCAAAACTGACAAACAACATCCTCAAATGTATTTATTTATTTACTTATTTTATATCTTTTCTTATATCTTATATCTTTCTCTCAACATGGGATCTAAGGCAACACACAACTTCAAAACAACAACAACAACACACAATACAACTGAAATGTTTTCAGTACAAAACTTAAAACCAAATTCAATCAAACTTCTATTTAAAAAGCATAAATCTAATGGTCACTTCCTACCAATCCCAAATTTCTCAAACTAGATGAAGCTGCAACAAAGATTCTATTCTTCAGCTGGCTCTGGTGGTCACCAAATATCACCCTGCCTAGTTCAATGCCTGATTGTGGCTGCATCTGCACTGCAAAAATAATGCAGTTTGGCATAACTGTGGGCCTTTGCAGACTGCCAGAAACAGTGCACATTAAATTGAGGCACTGCCCTGGCTCAGTGCTAGGGAGTCATGGGAATTGTATTTTTTTCTGGGACATTGAGCCTTCTCTGTCAGAGAGCTCTGGTGCCACAATAAATTACAGTTCCCATGATTCCCTAGCACTGAGCCAGGGCCGTGCCTCAATTTAATGTGCACTATTTCTGGCAGTCTGCAAAGGCCCTTTAACTGTCATGGCTCAATGCGATGGAATCCTGAGATTTGCACCAGAGCTCTCTGACAGAGAAGGCTAAATATTTCACAAAAGTGCAGCAGATTTAAATTAGTCACCTTTGTCAGTGGATGGTGGATGATGTGTGTTGCAGTTACCAAACAGCAGAGTTGACAGGAAAAGCTGACATCTTCTCCTGCACACCTCCAGACTTTTCCTTTGGAACTTGATGATACTGCCTGAGCTCTCCAGCCTTTCCAGCAGTCAGGAAACACACCAGTTGTAGTCTAAGAAAACTATCTTTATTCTACAACTAGAAATATTTACAGCAGTTGTTTATTTACAAAACAAAGCTAGCAACACACCACATAGCGGAATATGAGTAGAACCTTCCAAAACTCCCCCCTCTCTCTGCACACATGGACAAAGCATTTTGTTGTTCCCCCAAGCTACCACCCACTTGGGTGTGTACATTCTAGATGATTGGCTGAGTCCCACTTTCCCAGACCTCCAGCCCAACCCATGTTGCTGATGTCCTTGCCCATGTGACAAGCCATGCTTACTTTGTGTGTTTTTCTTAGGATGTGTCCTTTTCCCAAAACACACTAGTGTTTTTCTTGTTTCCAGTTCCGTTATTATTGTCTGGTGTGACACCTGTGGTTTGTCTGCCCCAAACAGGTTTTTCCAAATCTCTTCCCACAGGAAATTTTCCCATACATCTTTTACGTTTCAAGTCTGACTGTATGTCCCATCAAGCATTTCTCTGACAACCTTTTGCTCCAGATCTTCCCAGATGATCTGAGGCCTTTCGTTGTGATACCAGAGGGCTGTTTACAAGCACAGCACAGTTGCTGCCACTGCACATCACTCACTGTGAAGTAAGAACAAGGCACCCAGCCATGTGAGTGATCCTGGGTGCCTTGCTCTTATATATATATAAATTTTATTCACCATAAAACACATAAAGTAACATACAACGAATACATGACAAACCTGTACACATACACACTACATTGAAATAATAATAAAAAAGAACAAATAAGACACTACAAAAAAACAAACACATAATACATTCTAAACTAACTGATACAAACAAGCAAATGCTCTTTCTTTTGAGCTGTTACTATAATTATATATGTTCCATTTTAAAAGAGTTCCTAGATGCATTATATTCTGCTTCTTATCTTTATACTTAGATTTCTACGTTTCCTCAGTAAGTTATACCAAAAAGTGGTTCTCTAAGCTCTAATTGCTTACAGAACAGAAACAAAAAGCTAAATTGTATTTAATTCTTTGTTATTTTGAATTATTCCATCTAGTATTTGGCTATATTCATGCTAGTCCCTTCCCACTTTAACCATATAAACAGCATTAAATTAAGTTTTGAATATGTTTTCTAAGACGAGCTTTAGTCAAACTATTATGCTTATCCTTTCATCCTAACAATGCTTCCAGACCTCCCTAACATTTTCCCATTCTTCTTCAATCTTTTGCTTTGATTTCCCTTTTAGGCTTGCTGACATTACATCCATATCCATTGCTTCTTTTAGCTTTAGTTTCCATTCCTCGATTGTTGGTGTAAAGTCCTTCTTCCAATATTTAGCATAAATGATCCTTGCATTGGTGACCATATATAAATGGTCACTCGTAAAATTCTTTTTTCGTTCACCTTATATGCCATATTTAGAAGAAATAACTGTGGGCTTAACGGAATCTCTATTTTTAGTATCCTTGACATTCTTTCCCTTACATTTTTCCAATAAATTTGTGCTTTTTCGCATTTCCACCAAATATGGTAGAAAGTTCCTTGAGGATCCTGATATTTCCAACAGTTAGTTCTTCCTGTTCTACATATAATCTTAAGTTTGACTGGTGACAGGTGCCAGTGGTACATCAACTTAATGAAATTCTCTTTATAGTTTTGACACAGCGTGTATTTATTTGTTAATCTCCAGGTTGTTTGCCATTGTATATTCTCCCCTATGTCTTGTGCCCACTTCACCATCAAATGTTTCACTGTTTCTTGCTCTACATCTCTTTCCTTTAGTATATTATAATATTTTGCTATTCGACCCTTTTCTCCTCCTAACACACTCTTATCTATATTGTTTTTTTTCATCTGTGATTCCTATTTTCTTCTTATCTAGTTTAAATCTTTCTAATAATTGTAAGTAGAGGAACCATTTATTATTTATGTTCTCCTTTTGTAGTTGCTCCCTTGATTTCATCTTAAAGTTCTTCTCTTTATCTTTCTCCAGTAGATCACTATATCTGATCCAAAGTTCCTTATCTTGGCTTCTAATAATAATAATAATAATAATAATAATAATAAATTTATTTATATCCTGCCCCTCTGTCATGCAATCAAGGTGGCTCACAACAATTTAAAAACATCATACAATATTAAAATACCATCCAAATCTCACAGCCCCCCAACCCCTTAAAAAAGAATTAAACAATTTTAGCATTAAAACAATGATTCAAACACATAATTAAAACAAACCATAATCAAAGAAACAATAATAGGTGGGGCAGCATTTAAACCAAATGTAGGAGGGATAAAAGGACTCCTGAGGCTGGGAAACTAATCAGGGAAGGCCTGCCAGAAGAGATCAGTCTTAACAGGTTTTTAAAAAATGTTTAAAGTTGTCAACTGACGGATCTCATCCGGCAGGCCATTCCATAATTTGGGGGTGATGATGGAAAAAGTCCTCTGGGAGGTTGCCGAGAGCCTGGTTTTCATTGGCTGTAGCAAATTCCTCCCAGAGGACCGGAGTGTGTGAGGAGGATTATATGGGAAGAGGTGGTCCTGAAGATAAGTTGGACCCAAGCCATTTAGGGCTTTAAAGGTCAAAACCAACACCTTATACTGGGCCCGGAAACTGACAGGCAGCCAGTGAAGAGATTTTAATACAGGAGTTATGTGATCTCTCTGTGATGTACCTGAGACCACCCTGGCTTCCATATTTTGTACTAACTGAAGTTTCCGGACCAAGCATGAGGGTAGCCCCATGTAGAGCGCATTACAGAAATCTAGACTGGAGGTTACCAGCGAGTGCACCATGGTCTCAAGATCCCTTACTTCCAGGAAAGGGCACAGCTGGCATATCAGCCGAAGCTGATAACAGGCACTCCTGACCGTCGCATTCACCTGACTAGCCATCTGAAGCAACAGATCAAGGAGCACCCCCAGACTGTCAACACAGTCCTTCGTGGAGAGTGTGACCCCATCCAGGAATGGAGGTTGCAACCCAATACTTGGTTTCAGGGCTGCCACTGTGAGCACTTCTGTTTTGTCTGGATTCACTCTCAATCCATTTTTCCTCATCCAGCCCATTACTGCTTTAAGACAGTAATTGAGAGGAGAGATGCCATCAGAATTCGAGGCCGATGATCGAGATAAGAAGAAATAGATCTGGGTGTCATCAGTGTACTGATAACACCCAGCCCCACAACTCCAGATAATCTCACCCAGCGGCTTCATATAAATGTTGAACAACATCAGGGAAAGGATGGCACCTTGTGGAATGCTGCAAGTAAGCTCCTTCTTGCTGGAGCAACTGTCCCTGAACAGCACCCTCTGGGACCTGCCCGAGAGGTAGGACCGGAACCACTGCAATGCAGTGCCTCAGATACCTAACCCTCTCAGGCGGTCCAAGAGGATGCTATGATCTATCGTATCAAAAGCTGCTGAGAGGTCTAAAAGCACCAACAGGGTCACACTACCGCTGTCGATGCTCAGACGCAGGTTGTCAGTCAAGGCAACCATGGCAGTCTCAACCCCAAATCCTGTCCTAAAGCCAGTTTAAAATGGGTCTAGATAATCGGTTTCATCCAAGACTACTTGGAGTTGAAGAGAAACCACCCTCTCGATCACTTTGCTTAAGAATGGTAACGTAGAGACCGGCCTATAATTGTTCATGTCTAGGGGTCCAGGGAAGGTTTTTTTCAGAGGCGGCCTAACTGCCACTTCCTTTAAGCATGATGGAACATGACCTTCCCTGAGGGATGCATTGACGATGTCCTTAAGAAACACCCTCAATGCATCCCCCCCTGGACGGTCAGCCATGATGGGCAAGGATCAAGAGGGCAGGTTGTCTTCCTCACACTATCCAGTAGCTTGTCCACGTCCTCGGTACTCACAGATTGAAATCGATCCAGTAAATTTACATCAACGGAATTGCTGGACACCTCGTCAATTGTTTCTGTCAAAATACTGGCATCTAAGTTGGCTCTTATCCAAGAGATTTTATCTGCAAAGAAGTTGTTAAATGCATCATAGCAAGCTATTGTTGGGTTAAGCAATGGGTTCTGCGCAGATGGAACCTGCATCAGTTCCCTTACCACCCTAAACAGCTCCACTGGATGAGACTCTGCAGAAGCAATATGTGCAGAAGAGAAGGCCCTCTGCACTGCACGTATTGCCTCTCGATAGGCCCAAAGAAAGTTCCTATGACAAGTCTTGTTGGATATGAGTCAAGTTTTCCACCAGATGCACTCTAGTCATTGTCTAACCCGCTTCATCTTTCTAAGCTCAGATGTATACCATGGCCTACGATTTGAAGCGGGTTGGAAAGGACGCTTGGGAGCAATCGTGTCGATAGCCTTGGTGAGATCAGTGTTCCAGGTATTAACCAAAGCTTCGACAGAATCACCGGCGTTAGCAACCATTAAACCCTCTAAGGCTTTTTGGAATCCTATTGGTTCCATTAGCCTTCAAGGGTGGACCATTCTAATGGGTCCACCACCCCCGGTGAGGCGGACTGTGATCCTTAGTTCAGTCTTGACCAGGAAATGATCTGTCCATGACAATGCGGTGGTCTTGATAACCTCCACCCATGGATATTCCTGTTCCATACTAAAGACCGCATCGAGGGTATGACCTACACAATGTGTGGGCCTGATAACCAATTGGGATAGGCCCATGTTTGTCATGGATTACATGAACTCCCGAGCTGCACCAATTAGATTTTCCAAACTGGTCTCAAGTGGAATGTTGAAGTCACCCAGAACTAAAAGATTTAATTTGTTGAAAAAAGCCTCTTGGGTTGAAACCCATGTTGGAGTCCCTCTATAGAATCGTTCTTTTATTTTTAACCATACTTTCAAGAGCACTCTCCTTATGATGTGATGATCAAAATCCCTATTATTTTTTAATTTACCATACCACATAAACCCGTGCCATCCATATCTGATATTGTCTCGCTCCAAGTTAAGTGTTCTTTCATCTTTGAGACTTATCCATTCCTCTATCCACTCTAATGCACAGGCTTGGTAATACAATTTAATGTTGGGTAGGGCGCATCCTCCTTTTTCCTTATCGTCCGTTAAATTCTTCCAACCTATTCTTGATTTTTTACCTTCCCATAGGAATTTCAGTAACTCCTTTTGCCATCTATCAATGATCCTTATATCTGAAATAATAGGTAAATTTAGAAACAGAAATATAAATCTTAGTAATATGTTGATTTTTATTACCAAAATTTTATCTAAAAAGGAAATGTGGAGTCTTGTCCTTTTTGTCAAATCTTCTCTTATTTCTTTCCAAACCTTTTCATAGTTATTTTGAAATAGATCTATGTTTCTTTTTCTTAGGTTACTTCCAAGATATCTCACTTTTTTTATTAATTTAAAATTTAGGTTTTTTTCTAACTCTTCCTCCTCCACTTTAGAGAGATTCTTGGTCATTATTGATATTCCCTTCATTATCCTAATATATTCAGTTTTTTCTCCATTTATTATCAACTGAGATCGTTGTTCCTTATAAAGTTATTTCACCCAATTTTCAAATTTTTCACTGGTATTCATTTTTTTAAATCACTTCTTGCATAAATGACCAGTTTACCTGATCGGAAGCTTTTTCGGCATCAAAAAAGAACATAGCTAACTTCTTCTCATTGTGTATTTCAAAGTATTCTAGGATGTTTAGCACATTTCTGATGTTATTCTTTATATATTTATTGGGTAAGAATCCACTTTGGTCTTCATGTATTCATTCTTTTAAGATTTCTTTTAATCTTTGAGCTATTATAGATGCAAAGAGCTTGTAGTCAACGTTGAGCAGTGAGATGGGTCTATAGTTTCCTAATTCCCTTCTATCTGTTTTCCTTTGGAATCAAGGATATATACGCATCTTTCCAAGTATCTGGTATCCCCACCCACCATATATCATTTAACGTATCTTTCAAAGGTTTTAACAAAACTTCATCCATTTTTTTTAATAATATATGGCTGTAAGTCCATCTTCACCGGGGGCTTTACCGGTTTTCATCCTTTTGATAGCTTCAGAAATTTCTTTCGTTGAAATCTGTTTGTTTAATGTCTTTTTTTTTTTTTGTTCATCACTTATCTTGATAATCTGGTGCTTCTCTATATATGATTGTCTTTCTTCTTTCTCTCTCTCAGTTTCTATTTTACTCTTATACAAATTTTCAAAGAAAATCTTGAAAGCTTTCTTTAAATTCTCTTGATCTACTATTGTTTTATTACCTTGTTTTATTTCTGTGATTATCTTCCTTTCTCTTTCTTTTCTCAATTTATTTGCCAGTAATCTTCCTGCCTTATTTCCATATTCAAAATTTGTTTGTCTTGCCACCCCTAATTTTTCCCCCAATTCTTTATTGTGAATTATTGTAGTTGTTGTTGAAGGGCCTTCACTTGTGTTAGTGTGTCCTTATATCCACTTCTTTTCCACTGTTCTTCTTCTTTTTTTAACTCTTCTGTAATTCTCTTTTCTTTTTCTTTTTCTTTTTTCCTTTCTTCTATTTGTATTTTTTATCAAAGTCCCTCTGATGACTGCTTTGCTAGCATCCCAGATTGTTTTGTTTTCCATGCCTTCTGTTTTGTTTTCAATAAAGTATTTTTAAGTGTTTCTTTCACTTTACTTGTAATATTCTCGTCATTAAAGATGTTATCCCTCAATCTCCATGCAAATTCTGATGGTTTTTGTCTTGTTTTTATTTCAATCAGATTGTGGTAGATGTACATTTTTGTAATATATCTATAGATTTAATTTGTGGTAGCAGATATTTTGTTGCTATAAACATATCAATCCTGGAGCAGGAGTACTTCTGGGGAAAAAAGTGAAACCTTTAGATTGGTCATGCTTAGCTCTCCATACATCAGTCATCTTAAATTCTTCTAATATCTCAAAAAAGATTTTTTTGGGAGTTTGCCCTGATTCTTCTTAATTTTCCCCCTTTGTTTGATATTCTGTCAATGCATGGGTCAATGACCGCATGAAAGTCTCCCATCAGTAAGATATCCTCACAAGCACATGCATATTCTTTCAGTTCATTTAAACAGAGGCTGGGTGGCCATTTGTCGGGGATGGTTTGATTTTGAGTTCCTTCATGGCAGGGGGGGTCTGACTGGATGGCCCTTGTGGTCTCTTGCAACTTTATGATTCTATGATTCTATAATTGTTCTTGATTCTATAATTGTTCTACAGAAACCTTGTGTTGAATGGCAAAATAGTTGCAGCTGAATGAACACCTGAATGTATAACTAAAGAAAGACGGACTTTCAGTGAGAGCGTCAGAGAAGAAGGTGAGGAGGATAGGCTCTGTCACCAACCTCGGATATATGGGTCTGTAATATTAGTTCCAACTGTTCCTAACTCTCCCCAATAAAGGAGGGGTAAGATAAAGGAAACTCGTTGGGGGTCAACTGGCTGTGGACCTCTCAAGCCAGAGATACCCTGTTGGGGTGCCACAGATGTGTTGAGAAGGAGGCAACCTCACCGGAGAGTTAACCCAGCCCATATTTCCAGTGTTGCTCCCAAAGCAACAATTGAAACCGATGCTCCAGTTTTTAAACAGTGGATAGAAGAATCACATTAAGATAACTAAGAGATGCTCATATTCTCTCTTTATGTTTGATTCCCTCGTGAGGCTGGGTGCCTTGTTCTGACCTCAGAGTGAGTGGTGTGCCATGGCAGTGGCCTCACCTGACAATACACCCATGTAAACAACCATGCTACATTGCAATGGAGGACCCCAGGTAATGGGCTGGCATTAGGGTAGCCCCAAAAGCAGAATACTCTAGGCTGCTCCCAGAGTTTTCTGGCCCATGAAATTAACACTTATGACTTATATATGCCCTGGACATTTTTCCTGGGGCTGATGGGAGTTCTAGATTCCTAGATGGCATCAGGTTGTACTCTTCTGGTCTAATCTAAGAAGGAGGGACTCTCTCAAGTGAAAAATGCTGGCTGGTCTACCTATGTAGACCAACTGGTATCTGTCTGTTGGCCTAGTTGTGTCAGACAGAAGTGCTGTTTGAGATCACAATTGCATTTAGATAGGGTACAGTAAAGATGTATGGGAAAATGATTCAGGGTGCTATTCTATGCAACTGACATATGAAAAAGCCATGTGCATGTTTCACTGCAGAATGATTGACAAGATGCCAATTTATTCTTTAATTCCCTTTTCTACCTACTTTCTACCTACTGATAACTGTTGGGGTATTTATTTATAGCCCAATAAAAACCAATGTCAGAGCAAACTTTGTGAACATAACTCATCTTGCTAGAAGTGTTCTTTACTTTAGCATTGAATATATTCTTTTTTACATGTCAAAGCCTGTTTCTCAGCTAGACATGCATTTGGAAATCTGCTTCTATGGAATTTAGGAATGTAAATTCTCACTAATTTTGTTCTTGTACACAAGAACAAAGAATATCAAAAGCTTTCTCCCTGCTGGGTGAAACTACAGATGTTTTTGTAAATTTTCCAAATATTTTTTCACATTTTGTAACTTTTTGTGAAAATGTTATTTGTGGAAAAAAAGTTTTTTTCTGAAAAAAAGAATGTTTTTAGGCAGAAGCAGTATTGTTGTGCTAATGATGCTTTTTTTCTGGATGAGATACAATTTTTTTTTTCACCAAATGAACTTTTCTCAAAAAAGTTCCAAAATGCAAATCACCACCACCACCACATCGTCATCTTTTAGTGACTGACTTTTTTTAGGGGGGGGGGGTGGAGGCGTGAATAATACTTTACAATATAGATTGATAGATTATGCTATTTAGAAGAACCAATATCTCTATATGTATTTTAGTTATTTCATTACATTTTATAGAAAAATCTCCCCAAAGAGAAGAAAGGAAAAGAAAGCAAATGTGTGTGTGTGTATAATTTTCATACATTTGGGGGAGATTTTTCTATAAAATTTAATGGAAATAGTGACTAAGCTAAGCAATGTAGATAGATATTGGTTCTTCTAAATAGCATAAATATATCAGTATTCTAAAGGATTATGTGATGATGAAATCTTTGAAATCAAGATTTGGGTGATGCCAATTTGCAGAGATTTATCATGGAAACCAGGGAAAACCACTGTGGTATCTTGGACAAGTCAAAATCTGTCAACCTAAGAAAAAGGCAATGGCAAACATCCTCTGAATAAATTTTCTATAGAAAACCCTACAATATTGTCACCATAACTTGGAGTTCTCTTGAAGGCAAATAGAAACAACAAATATTGCAGAATGTTTATAGCCATTTTAACTACTATGGAAAAAGATGGTGAAAAACAAAATAGTTTTCTGTGCAATTGGTTTGATCAGGATTTAAAGCTTGCAAACCCTGACTTGGGAGGTGAAGCAGATGTCCGTTAAAGAGCGGACTCTAGCTGCTCCTGCTGCAATTGGGCTGGGACTGTGGCAACTGCATGACCCACTCCCAAAGTGGGCTGCTGCCTGCAGTCCCAATCCATGCCAGCCAGGAGTCGATTCAAATAGAGTCCTTTTTAACTGAAGCACAGTCTCAGTGCAGCTTCCAGCCCCTTTGGATGTGTACGTCATCTAAACACCTTGCCCCCAGATAAGCCAGAAGCTGCTTTATTTTGCTCTATACATTTTGGGTCAGAGGAGTACCTATGGAGGTATCTATTAAGAAATCTATAGATAAAGTGGCTGAAAAAAATCAAGCCTGGCAAAAAGCAAATGCAAAAACAGAAATCTAAGGAAAGAACAGGCAGAATGACAGAATGACTGAATGATAGAATCATAGAGTTGGTAGAGGCCACAAGGACCATCCAATCCAGCCCCCTGCCATGCAGAAATAAACAATCAAATACACTCCTGACAGATGGCCATCTAGCCTCTGTTTAAAAACCTCTGAAGAAAGAGATTCCACCACACTTCAAGGCAGCATATTCCACTGTTGAACAGTTGTTACTGTCAGGAAGTTCTTCCACTGTTGAGGTGGAATCCTTTTTCCTGTAGTTTGAATCCATTGCTCCATGTCCTAGTCTCTGGAGCAGCAGAAAACAAGCTTGCTCCATCCTCAATATGACATCCCTTCAAATATTTAAATATGGTTGTCATGTTAGCTCTTAACTTTCTTTTCTCCAGGCTAATCATACCTAGCTCCTCAAGCCACTCCTCATAGGGCATGATTTCCAGACGTTTTACTATCTTGGTCACCCTTCTCTGCACATGCTCCAGAAGGCAGTGTGTTGCTAAAATCAAATTGTAAGAGACACAAAGAACAAGAGAAGATGTGTACTGTTGGTGTAAAGGCATCCCAAGAGGCTAGCTGAAGAAATCATGAAACCAAGGGGCTAGTTAGCTGGGTGAAGCAACAGCCCTTGGAATAAGGGTGGATTGAAAAGGAGAGATTGTAGGAAAGTGAAGAATCAGCAGTAAAGAATAAAAGCTAGAAAAAAGTGGGAAAGTGTCAAAGCTTTATTTATAGCCTATGGGATGCATATGTTGGTAGGGCAGGAGTGAGGAGCAAGGGAGCTCTGGGAACAAGAGTACTCTGAGACAGGGTTGCAATAACTTTTAGAACTACCTAACATTTTTACACCAACTTTAAAGGATAATGAGGCCAAGGGAAGTAGGAAATGAGAAGATGGATTTCTCCACATAAAGTTGAAATAACTAGAAAAGCCTCTAATGTAGCATTAATAGAATGCAATGCAAATCACTTTTCTCCTTACATAATCTTCATATGATAAAAGAGAAGTTAATTATTCAGAATTTTAGCTATGGTATCAAAATTTCCAAAACAGGGCCTGTGGTCAGAAATTTAAAAATTAAAAACATTTTTTAAAATAAAGTTGCTGATTTTGGCTCTATGGATCAAAACAGCTTATTGTTTGTGATTCCCACAACTGTACATCATAGCTAAGATATAAAGCTTTATTTATTTTGTATGAATAGAGTTTATATACAAGCACTGTTAAA